>APFE030863416.1:20710-50825 GCA_000404065.3 Pinus taeda | reverse complement strand
ACTTCTCTTCCTATCTCTCCATGTGGAGTCTCTAGCCTCTATATAGGCCTCATACATACAATACCATGCATCATTACCATGGTTTCCTCATACCATCAATTAATACCATGGGCCCCTTACATTATTATTAACTACTTGTGGTCCCTTACATGACATGGGTTAACCACCTTATTTATTACTATGGCCCATCCCATTATTACCTTGGGTACCTCCCTCGGTACCCCATATTACCCCCTAGGTATATAACAGCAGGGGTCGGGGAAGAAGCTGGCAAGATGATGCTTGTGAAGCCGAGATGCAACATACAAATCGCCAGAAACAAGGACGAAGAACAACTGAGTAGATGGCTCGGGACGCGGAAAAGGCGTCTAATGAAGGGATGAATGAAGATATCAGAAGAATTATCCAGGAGCTGGAGAACGATGTGTTGCAGGAAGCCTCCGACCCTGAAATGGAGGACTGGAGCATCCTTTTACCTGACCCACGAAACACAAGGGGTTGGTTATCCTTGTATAAACAAGCCTTGCATGTCTATTGGGTAGTGAAAAGGTTAATAACAAAAGCCATGGAACAGGTAGCAGTAGAGATGACTGAAATGGCTCAAGGAATCCCCAATCTAAGAAGGGAGATGAAAAATCTACATGCTTCTATCCAGATACAGGATACCAGGCTCGAGGGAATTCAAACTATGCTGAAAAAGATAACTAATGGGCAGCGCAAGGAGGGAATCAAGACGGAAGTCATGGTAGACAAAGGCATTATATTTTTGTCTTCAATTTAATCCTTCTATCAATCGTTAGGAGAACCTGTTTTTTGAAAATGTTCTTGAACTGTTATAAGGATGTATGAAGGTAGAATTATAATGTTGTATGTAGGTAGAATCATAATGCCATAAGTAAGTAGAGTAATATACTTATTGTAGACTCGGTGGTGTATGTTTACATGCTTTGGATTGTTATTCCCAGACTGATAGGGATCAACAGACCCGGTTTCCCCTCGGGGCGGGTTGAGATCACCTTTTGCATGTACATATTTTTTCTTAATTGCCTATAATAGAATAGATCCTTCTATAGCTTACAAAAAAAAAGAGTTGGTTACAAAATATTATTTATTTATAAAGTATTAATATATAATCTTGCAGAATTTTATAATAATAAAGGGTTAGGAATTGGCTACAAAATAATTATTTATTTATCACAATTATACATATTAATTCATACTATAGTAAGAATAATTCATAAATTAATTAAAATGATGCTATAAGGGTTAATAATTGGTTACAAAATATTATTTATATATAAAGTAGATATTAGGAGTTTATATTTTTAATATATAATTTAGTTAATTATATATTGCATATATTAATAATAATAGATATAGGTTAAGCAAATGTTACAAATATTTTTATTTTAAAGAAGTTGTTAGGAGATAATTATTTTAATTTATGTTAAACAAATTAAAAATAATATAGAGATTTTAAATAGTAATAAAGTTTTATGGGGGCATAATGTGAAAAACAGGAACGTAAATAATATTACAAATAAATATTATTTAGATATAAACTCTAAGAACTTAATATATTAAAATACTAAAAAAAAGAAAGGGAAAAAGATAGGGGATGGACTCATGAAGAGAGGGACAGAATCCATCTCTTACTCAATTTCCAACCGTCATCCATGTTAAGATTTCTAGCATGCCTCTCGATCTAAATAGCCTCTCTAAGCTTCTTATGGTGGAAGTGATCAACTCTAGCTATGACTCAGGAGTCCTCAATACAGACATGGTGTTTGGATTTCTCAGCATGTTTAGCTAGAGTCGATGAGTGAGAATGATTGTGCCTAATGTATACTGCATGCTCATGGATTCTCTACTTAATGAACCAACTCGTTTCTCCAATATAGGGAATACCACAGGAACAAGGAACCAAGTAAACACCTTTCATGTCCTTAGGGTTGACAGGGTCTTTAACATATTTAAGAGAATTTCTAATGGTACTGAGAGGCCTGAACTAAGAGGAGACATTATTCTTTCTAAGGATATGGGAAATCCTATCCATGGTCCCTCGGATAAACGAGAGATGAACCTTGGAGATAAGATCAACACGCACAATTTTAAATCTTAACCCTTTATTGACTCTTTGAAAGGTCTTGAGGCCTTGAATTCTACTATACCCATTATTTTTAAGAACTTCAATAAGATGAGATTTCTCCTGATCTAGGGGGTTTTCATCATATATTCTCAAAGCACAGGTAGAAAGAGTGCTAAGAACACCAAAGTTTTGAGAAGGAAAATGATGAGAACTAGCATGGAGATATTGTTATGTATGAGGTTTTTTGTGAAAAACTTGGTGAGAAATGGAACCATCATCCATTCTAGAAAGGAGAATGTCTAGGAAGGGAAGAAACTCATCCACCTCAACTTCCATCGTGAATTTGATGGAGTCTAATTGGGAATTAATATAGCTTAGAAACAGATCCAACTTCTCATGGCCATGGAGCCATATGACACAAGTCTCATCGACAAACCTCTTCCAAATTTTAGGGCGAAATTGAGTTGAGGCTAAGGCCTTGGTCTCAAAATATTCCATAAATAAGTTAGCAACTACAGGGGAAAGAGGGGAACCCATAGCAACACCACAATTTTTCTCATAGAACTCACCTCGGAAACTGAAGAAAGTCAAGGTGAGGCAGATGCCAACTAATTTGGCAGTGTCCTGGTCGGTGATATGATTTATGACAAAAATGGCCTCTTGAATGGGGATTTTGGTGTATAAAGAAACACCGTAAAAACTAACTAACAAATCCCTAGGGTCTAATCTGATATCCTTCCATTATTTAACAAAGGAAGTTAAGTCCTTAACATAGGAATCAGTGCGACCCACAAAAGGTTTAATCTTTTTAGCCAAGAACATAGCAAGAAGATAAGTAGGCCCACCTATTGTGAAAATCCCATCGATACGGATGAATGGGCATGATCAATAACATGCCTCGTTGAAAGGATTCTTTTGCAACAAGGGAATTGGAAATGTGGTGTTGGGATTTGATTTTTGAAGCATTGTTATTTACTTTCATCTTTACATCAATTCTTCACTTCAATGATTCTGTGATCCATTTGTAACCTTGATGAAAAATTCTTTTTGTCACTTTTAGCTAAGATACTATTGGACCAAGCTTCTAGGATTTTTAGCTTCAAATCATGGTGCTTGTAAGGACTAAAAATATTCTTCTTTGATACCCTTTTTGTATGAAATTTTGTCTTCAAGGATCATTGGTTCTTGGGCCAACCTTATTCTTGTTATGGGTTTGGAGGTGTTGCAGTAGTGAGTTGTAGTAGTTGGATTCCTTGAGATTTGCAACAACTGTATTTTCATAGTTGCAACAATTGTGACAGGAGTTGTAGCAATAAGTTTCATAGTTGTAGCAATAGTAAAAACAACCTAGAGTTGCAACAATGGACTTGAGTAGGATTTGTAGCAATGAAGACAACAACCCAAAGTTGTAGCAACTGTGACAGTGGCAATGGTAAGGAAAAGTTGCAGCAACGAATGGACTCACAGGGGGTTGTATTAATAATTGAGAAAGAGTTTTAGAACCCACATAAACTTCTCCATTACCTCCAAAGATACATGTACAAGATGGTGTAGAGTATTTATCAAGATTTCACATTAGTTAGCATAAAAAGAAATTAGACTAAATTTTTTTATTTGTTGAGGAGTGTTGGCCAGTTATAATTCTTGGCAGTGTTTTGCTAATAAATTCTTCATATGATGTCTAATTAAAGTGATTCCAATGCAAAATGAAATCATATTCAAAGGTATATCTCCAATATAAATAGGTTTTGAAAGCTCCATAATATTCTATGTCAAATATGCTTAGAAACAACTTGCATGACATAGTTGTTTTTGTTCTTTATCCTAGGCCAACAATCATTAATTTAGGTGTACATTTTTTATTTGATGATGCATTGATATGATTCAAAATGGAAATGAAGTTATATTCATTCGTGTATCTTTAGTAGAAGCAGGTTTTGAGGATAAGAATAATTTATGATTCAAATATGCTAGTGAACAAATTAGGAAATAGAGTTCAAGCAGTGCAGATTTAGGACAAACAATTAGTACTTTTGGCATAAATATCTCATATGACATCAAAATTAAGTGATTTGATTTTTTTTTAACTATATTCATAGGAGAATATAACACAAAATAAAGTTTGAAATACATATCCATTTATGCATCCAAAAATTGACTGTCCCAACTGTGTCCTGAAGTCCCTGTTTTGACAATGAGAGTATTTTAACCATAACTTTTTTCGTTTGATAGCCAGATTGAGAAATTAAAATTGGGTTAGAAATTAGATTTCATGGGCCATTTCATGTATAAACATGCTTTAAAATCATGGTCTTATGGTCTCTCAAAATATGACTATCCCAACTCCATTTTAGTAAATTTGTCAAGCCAACATGCTAGAAAAATATGATCAATCATTTTTTTCTTTCAAAATATGTTATGGTTGTAATGAGATAGTAGTAGTGGGATCCTAACAGAACCATTTTTTGATTCCATGAAGTGACCTATTACTTGAAATATTAATGTGATGATTTTAGGTGTCGAATATGATATTTGGACTATGGTTTTAGGGAATTTGAAGAAAACAATGTTGCAAAGAATGTTTGGCACTTCCATGTAGAGTTTGTTTTGGAATGATGATTCTCATATCATTTTTTTATAAGAATTTGCTTTAAAGAAATATACTAGTTTGGAACCAACCATACCTTTGGGTGGAGCACTAATATAAGTTGACTGGGAACCATTTGTACTCCAGGGAAAAACATCGCCTAGATGTAGGAAAAGAACTATTGGTTTTCCTATGGACACATTCCCATGTACTGAGACACCTAGGTACCCAACCATGGTGCTCGCCATTTTTATAAGATAATGTTCTGAATATGAGATATATTAACGTTGGTCCTATTAACGGTAATTAAACAAGAAATAATAAGAGAATATGAAAAATGAAATTATATGGAGAGAGATTGGACATATCTATCAGATGATGATATTGCTATGTTCACTTGCAAGGCTATGATTAGGAGAAATATACTAATTGGGAACCAATCATACCTTTGGGCCAAGCATTGGTATACTGGTATAGGTTGACTAGGAACTTGTTGTACAAACATCAACCTTGATGTAAATATTGAACCATTGGTCATCCTATGGACACATTCCCATCTACTAAAACACCTAGGTACCCAACCATGGTGCTCTCTAGTTCTATAGGAGAATGATCTAGATACATGATGTACCAATGTCAATCATACAACTCTCTTTTACCAAGACAATGGAGGAGATGATGCATGTAGTCAAAATTTACCAAATAGATCACTTTAGATGCTAACAAGAATTACATAAACAAAGTAACAAAGTTATTCATATATTCACAACAAAGTTCTCAATTCTACACATTCACATTAAAGCATACACAATATCGTAATCCCCTATACACATTAAACCTTAATACATGAGATCCAACAATAAATATACATCTAACACTTCATTATTTCATTCAGAAGGTAGATCTATATAATTATTCATGAAAGAACTATATTAAAGAATCCATTAATACTCAACAAAAAGAAATCATCATAACAAAAAATACTTAGGAAAAGAGAGTTATACATGACATATATTAACTTTGTACATAGACCAAATATTTACATCACATGCATCCACCCTAGGCATCCCACCAAAATTAATTCTCAAAGAGACTCAACACAAGCTAGAAGACTAAAAGGATGAAATGGAAAATCTCAACTAATAACACCTCCCCATCACCACCTTTCATACATTTCTTTCATTATTTTATAGTATGTTACAATTATAATTAACCCTAACTACCAATTGGTCAGTTTCAAATTTGCTACCATTACAAAATCCATTAAAAGATTTCCTAGACAACTAGTGTAATATCTCAAGATCAACATGTGCAATTCTTGTGTTTGATGTATCTGTGTAGCATAAGCCCTTTATTAATGCAACATCCCTTGCACACTAATTCATTCTCCCACACACAACACTTGTGCATTTTCCCAAAAACTAGCCTTTCCTTAGTGTACACAAACCCTCACCATTATTATTTGGCTCATCCTTAAGCCTAAAGCTTCTACTTAGATAGTACAAAGGCAATAGATGAGACTGTTGTGACGAGTTGTTGCATGTAATGATGACGACTGGAGCTTGCCATACCCAGGATCATAAAACATCTGTTGTTTTATCTTCAAACTCAAACCCTTAATACTTCTCAATCACATATATATGGCTGGATTTCACCAAAGAGTGCGCCTTACTGTTCTATCTGACCATAGTTCACATGCCATTAATGTAATAACGCAGGCGCTTCAAGGCAGAATCAGAGATTCAACTGAACAACAACTATCTTTATACATGCGCCTGTGACCGCTGTTTATACTACCAGCAGCTCAGAATCGATGCACATATGCATCACAATGGACAACAATCAATATAAATGAACATAAACATACTATCGTATATATAAATCTACGCCTCCCATGTACGCCACACCAGGCTCTATACATATATAACAGTTTTCTAATTAAGCATTGACTACAAAGGACCAACTTCAAAACAAACCGCCTACGCATACGTTTCCATATCAACATACATCAACATATAATAAAAGGTTATAGACATACGCATGCAATAGGGATACCCATCTACGCAACTCTTCCGTTGTTCAACGCAATTGATCCGCCAGCTACATTCAGAACTTTCCTTCTAAACATATACGGCTTCCGCCTTTGTTCAACACCTTTTATCGCTCAATGTCTGAGCTCCTGATGTCTTCGACGCCAATAGACACACGGTTATACTGTTTGCCTCTCCGGATGATAAGCATCATAGTTTATATGCCTTTAACAGTCACGGGTTTGTAATTCAGCGTCGGCTCACAGCTATAAACGAAGATTGTATATATAACACAGGTATCTCGCACATAAAACCAACCAGATACAACTAGTATCCGCCTTCAAATACATTGTCAGCTCTGCAGCAGTTCAACGATCTACGTATACAGTTGTAAATCATATTATATAGCTTTCCCAACCTCTGGTCCTCACCCTGTTGCGCAATCCTTGGCTGTTACACAATCTCTGATGCGATATGATTGGTTAAAGCTTCGTGCGTTCAACACCCAATCATCGGCACGCAACCCTGAATTCTTAAAAGAAGACTTAATAAGGATACATGCATTATCTTATTACTAACCACGACCTCTTTCGTCAATAATAATCTAAGTTCGATATCGCCACAATCAAAGGCTCAATTGTGAAGTCCGATGACTGTATATCCGCCAATTGTTCGACTTGCTATATCCGCCAATTGTTTGACTTGCTCTCATTACAATTTATATTAAATCATGGCCACAGCAATGCGCATGAGAATAAAAACTCAATTTCCACAGTCCATAACAACAATGCCAAGTCACAACAATAAAGCTGAGAACCTCACCACCAATAAAGCAATCGCTTTATTCAAACCCCAATTTATTATGTGTGGGAAAATGATATCCACATTCCATCCAAACAAAAGGCTGTCATCTGATCTTAATGAACTCAAATTCAGGATGCACAGTCAAATAACCGGAGGAATAAAAGACCATTCAACCATTGGACACATACATATGATCACATCTCAGAGTTCATTAGCGCAACCAAGTTCTTCCATAACTGAATTCAACATGTCCATATATACATAAAACAAGCATTTACAAAAATTCTATTCATGGCCAGATATTCAACATTTGGCCCTTACAATTGCTGAAGGCTTACAGCCTTGCTGATCAAGACTGTTCTCAATCAACCTCTCTCACAATCTCTCCTCCTCAATGCTTTTGAGGCTTAATAATTTATACAATTTAAAAAATTCATTTAATTAAATGTTCAATCTCTTAAAATCCTCAACAAACCCCTAAATTCCTCAATATCCCTAAAAGATAGATTCTCATCCCTAAGACTTAGAAACTAATTCCAACTTAGGTTCCCTCATTAATTCTAACTCTATTTTCTCTCATATTCCTAAAAAGAATATTTACAAAATCCTCACTTTCTCCTATTTTATTAAAAATAACAAATTAATTAATAAAATATTAAAATTTGTGACACCCCCTTTAATCACATATTTACAAATGAAAAATGTCCTTGATGCTCCTGCATCAGACACCCAAGGTTGAAAATGACCATGATCTCCAAATCATGCTTTTTAAATCTTTGTCCACCTGGATCCCACATTTTATTTTGTAATCCTTCCGTGCTTGTTGATTGCTTCACTGTTGTTGTCATCTGTTGTTGTCTTCCAGGTTTCCATATTTTGTGTTGTAGTGCTCCAATTGCTCTGCTCTTGCAATCTTTCGCTGTCATTTTCTTGTTGTTGCTCCTTTTCTTTCTTTCAGCTGTCTTTCTCTGGGATGTCTTTATCATCAACCCCCTTATCAACTCAATTTCTCTGTCCAGTATGTCCTCTGTTTGCTGATTGTTTCCATCCCTTGATTGCTCCTTTTCTGCTGCTACTATAAATGTTGTCTCACATGTTGCTTTAGATCTCAATATGAATGTTGCGGCCTCCCAAACTTCCTTTCCCTCTGCAACACTCCTTTGCTCGTCACCTGCAATTTCATCTTGATTATCATTTATGAAAACTTCTTTGTCATCCTTCATCAGCAATCTATCCTGGACATTCATCCTCTGTTCTTCTAATTTCCTCCTTTGGAAGTCCATTTCCCTATATAACTCAATAATTTTACTTGGAGTAGACTTTGGAAAGTTTACCCGATCTTCACATGGTCTTTCTTTTGCTAAATCCTCTTTAACATCTTTCAGTAGATGTTCTTCCTCTTCTTCCAAACCTGCAATCACACACAAATCGTTAGTTTTAAAATCACAAGACCTTACGGTCTTGTTTGATGCTTCAATCATCAAATCTTTGGGTTGCTTTGAATCATTCATATGATTCAACTCCCATAGCTCTTCATCACTTTCAAAAAGTAATGGTCCACTCTCTGGGTAACATAATGAAACTTCAACATCTTCTTCGGCATCTTCCTTTTGCTGTAGCTCAACTGTTTCGAGCTTCTCTATCCTTTGCCTGGCATCAAGAACTTGTTCAAGTTCCCTTATTTCCTTTATCAACTGCAAATTTACCTGATGATTCCACTTCTCTTGTAGTCTCTGCCACCTCAACTTCTTTCTCATGACATAACCATGCTTCTGGTTTTCCTCATTTCTTTGCAACATCTCCATTAATACCTCAAGCTGAACTGCTATCTCAACCTTCTCCCTCTCATATTCCTCTTTGCTTAACTTTCTCTGTATGCCAATTACCTTGGCATCCTTCTCCTTTTGTCCTCTGCTGTGGTCTATTTCAGAACCTTCGTGATGACTGTCACTAGTCATCATCCTTTCCATCTCTATGAGTTCCTCACTCACTTTACTATGAGTTGTACTAAAGCCTCTCCAGCAGCAAGTCCTATCTTGCCGCCACTTACCTCACCAAGCCCTCCTCACTTGGTCTTTTGGCAAGCAATTGGTTCTCTATCTCCAGAACCTCCTTTGAGCACTTTTCTTTGCTCTTCCTGGCTTCAACTCATCTGCCTTTTCACAACTGTCTTCCTTATCCAATCTCTATTGGATTTCTTCAAGGTTCTGCCACACCTATGCTTTCACGAGTTTTCTGTTAGCAATTTTAAACATGTCTTCTATGGATTTTCCTTTTGGGAGTTGCAAAAAATACTTTTGCTTTAATGCAAAGACTACAATCTTCAAATTCAAATAAACCCAGATCACCTTACCTTCAAGATCTCAGTCTGATCTTGTCTTTTCGTTTACCTGTACTTCAATCTCATCACTTCTGCAGTTCTGTCCTGACACCTTTGATAATAAACTCGTCCCCTGCACCAGCGTTTTCACTCCACGCTCTTGTTGCCACTGAATTGTAATTAAATCTGCGTTCTATTTAAAACTTTCAAACAAGCTGCAAACAATTATAATCCCATCGATTTCTGCAATTAACAATCACAGTATTGATCCACATAGAATAGCGCATCAAAATTCTCCATAGATGAGATCGACTTAAAACTGCTACTGTTCTAAATTACCGCACAGTCATGTAGATTAGCAATTGGATTTTTTTCTTAATCAAAGCATATAAAAGTACCCTATAGCTTAACGCTTTCCAATCATTTCAACAAACCTTCTGTCTTTATTTAGAAAAAAAAACATTCTTCATTTCAACAGAGCCAAGCTCCGATACCAAAAAATGATGACGCCTGGAGCTTTCCATACCCAGGATCATAAAACATCTATTGTTTTATCTTCAAACTCAAACCCTTAATACTTCTCAATCACATATATATGGCTGGATTTCACCAAAGAGTGTGCCTTACTGTTCTATCTGACCATAGTTCACATGCCATTAATGTAATAACGCAGGCGCTTCAAGGCAGAATCGGAGATTCAACTGAACAACAACTATCTTTATACATGTGCCTGTGACCGCTGTTTATACTACCAGCAGCTCAGAATCGATGCACATATGCATCACAATGGACAACGATCAATATAAATGAACATAAACATGCTATCGTATATATAAATCTACGCCTCCCATGTACGCCACACCAGGCTCTATACATATATAACAGTTTGCTAATTAAGCACTGACTACAAAGGACCAACTTCAAAACAAACTGCCTACGCATACGTTTCCATATCAACATACAGCAACATATAATAAAAGGTTATAGACATACGCATGCAATAGGGATACCCATCTACGCAACTCTTCCGCTGTTCAACGCAATTGATCCGCCAGCTACATTCAGAACTTTCCTTCTAAACATATACGGCTTCCGCCTTTGTTCAACACCTTTTATCGCTCAATGCCCGAGCTCCCGATGTCTTCGACGCCAATAGACACACGGTTATACTGTTTGCCTCTCCGGATGATAAGCATCACAGTTTATATGCCTTTAACAGTCACGGGTTTGTAATTCAATGCCGGTTCACAGCTATAAACGAAGATTGTATATATAACGCAGGTATCTCGCACATAAAACCGACCAGATACAACTAGTATCCGCCTTCAAAGACATTGCCAGCTCTGCAGCAGTTCAACGATCAACGTATACGATTGTAAATCATATTATATAGCTTTCCCAACCTCTGGTTCTCACCCTGTTGCGCAATCCTTGGCTGTTACACAATCTCTGATGCGATATGATTGGTTAAAGCTTCGTGCGTTCAACACCCAATCATCGGCGCGCAACCCTGAATTCTTAAAAGAAGACATAATAAGGATACATGCATTATCTTATTACTAACCACGGCCTCTTTCGTCAGTAATAATCTAAGTTCGATATCGCCACAATCAAAGGCTCAATTGTGAAGTCCGATGACTGTATATCCGCCAATTGTTCGACTTGCTATATCCGTCAATTGTTCGACTTGCTCTCATTACAATTTATATTAAATCATGGCCACAGCAATGCGCATGAGAATAAAAACTCAATTTCCACAGTCCATAACAACAATGCCAAGTCACAACAATAAAGCTGAGAACCTCACCACCAATAAAGCAATCGCTTTATTCAAACCCCAATTTATTATGCGTGGGAAAATGATATCCACATTCCATCCAAACAAAAGGCTGTCATCTGATCTTAATGAACTCAAATTCAGGATGCACAGTCAAATAACCGGAGGAATAAAAGACCATTCAACCATTGGACACATACATATGATCACATCTCAGAGTTCATTAACGCAACCAAGTTCTTCCATAACTGAATTCAACATGTCCATATATACATAAAACAAGCATTTACAAAAATTCTATTCATGGCCAGATATTCAACATTTGGCCCTTACAATTGTTGAATGCTTACAGCCTTGCTGATCAAGACTGTTCTCAATCAACCTTTCTCACAATCTCTCCTCCTCAATGCTTTTGAGGCTTAATAATTTATACAATTTAAAAAAATCATTTAATTAAATGTTCAATCTCTTAAAATCCTCAACAAACCCCTAAATTCCTCAATATCCCTAAAAGATAGATTCTCATCCCTAAGACTTAGAAACTAATTCCAACTTAGGCTCCCTCATTAATTCTAACTCTATTTTCTCTCATATTCCTAAAAAGAATATTTACAAAATCCTCACTTTCTCCTATTTTATTAAAAATAACAAATTAATTAATAAAATATTAAAATTTGTCACACCCCCTTTAATCACATATTTACAAATGAAAAATGTCCTTGATGCTCCTGCATCATGTAACTATAAAATTTTTACTCTAATTCATCAATGGTGTTGAGCAAGACCTTCTTATCATTGTAAAAATTGTCACCCTTTGTGACCATTATTGTCAACTCTCAAAAAAGATTGGGCTACTCTACTTGTTGAGTTGTTATAGCCACTTTAACATGAATATTTGTGAGTGTAGAGGATTGGGGATCCACCTATTCTTGGGAATCTAATGCTTTCATGGATAATGTTTACTATTTATATTGGACTATTGTAATATGGTGCATCAAGCAGATCTCTGACAATACCTCTTTGCTTGTAAATGGAGTGAGATCTACAAGGGATTGCGTCTTATCATCCATCTAAGCTTTCCAAGAGTGGATTTGGTGCACACCTCGGAAAAAAATTGTAGGTCAGTCCAAATGTCAGAGCTATGGTCAACCATGTCAGTAAATTGACCCATGCATACCTTGGCTTATTGTATGAGCTTCTTGGATTTCTTGATTTTTTGATTGAGCTCTATATATGTTGGGGTAGGAAGATTCTCATTTTATCCTTGCGCTCTTGGTTCTTAGTTCTACATCTTCAATTGCAAAATAATCTCTTGGACCTTCTATAAATTGTTTTACATGGTCACGTTAGTCCAAAATTCCTTAAATATCAGGGTCTAACAATAGAATCATCCACTAAATTGGCCAACGATGCTTGCTCAGTAACTTCTTGCTCATTGAATTTTTTTAACTCAACAAAATTTTTGCCTAAGGTCTTGTGTCTCTCTTCCAATTCATCCATAATCACTAGGGATTATTGTTGGAGGCCCTACACATTCACTTATGACAAGTTCAATTGAGAATATGGTGAGGTATTTTGTGTAGTATTGGAAGACACCTAAAAACTGTTAGGACTAAGGCATTGAGTTGGAGAAAAATTTTCTCTGAACTATTGAGGTTCTACATAGAAGACAATACATCATATGTGATACTCATGGGTATTGGTGTAGGACTCTTAGGAAAGACCAACCTCAACACGCAAAAAAGTGCACCCAACTCCTATGATGAATCCTGATGGATCATTTGATGGTCTTCTGGGTTTGCATGCAACATGATTATGATGGATTGTACTAGGGACAATGCTTGTTGTGACTCCTACAAGGGAGCGATGGGCTTCATGGGCCTAACCTAGTCCTGTGTTGTGCTTATTGTGTCAGTGCATTATTTTGATGTCATAGGCTTTGTCAATGTACTATGAACTATTGATTCTTTTGGTGCTTGCTATGTATTGACATTGTGGTCTCAACATCATTGGCATCCATCATATTAGAAAGTAGTTGGCACAATAATCTTGGCCTATAATTATCAACTTGACTTGTATCATATAGCTATTACCCTGTCAAAATTGCACTAGTTCCTTGTCCTTCTAACTTAAACCTCAGAGGTGAAGTTAAAGTGCATTTTTATTTCTCTCATTCACCATTCTTTGTCACTTCCTATTCCTGCTTTTGCTTGTTCCAATCCCTCTTGATGCAAGTATTTAACTCCAATATCTCTACTCCCTTTGTTAGGTTGGGTTTATGTTGTCTTATTGTACAATGATCTAACACATCCCCATGGAAGAACTTTTTGACTGCCATCTATCTCAACCATGACCTTGACATACTAATCAAATATGCCATGCTAAGAAAGAATCAAGTGTAGTTGTTGATGTTGGGCTTCAACCAAAGTGTGGCATATCCAATAATGTCATGATGATTTATTTGTACAATGTCTTAACCAATTCTCGGGGAAAATTTTTTTGAGTTCCATCCTCCTTTGACCACAACCATAACATAATACTCAAATTGCAACTTTGGAAATTACGTTTCATCCTAGATCTTGAAATCCACAAAATTCATTATAGGGATCTTCCACAACACATGTTGTCGAATCTTCACCTCTTCAAGAATTTTGAACGTTGCTATGATGGATTCCTTTACTATCTTTGACTTGGTGTGCATCCTCTTCATCAACATCTCCATCTATAATTTGGTGAATTTTACTATCCTTGTCCACATGTCTCTGTGAGCTACCTACACAACCTAAACTTAGTCCTTTGAACACAACTAGGCACCTAAACATTTCATTTTAAAATCAGTCAGTATTATGCACTTCTTTGATTATATGGACAACGTTGAATACCTACACCCCTTTGACAATGCTCACGCTCGAACACTTGCATACTTGACCACTTGTAAACCGTGAAATTCCTGGACGTGCTTGCTTAGCTCGGCTTAATCTATGGTCTACAAAATTCATGTAATAACGAAGTCCTAGACCAATAAGGAACACTTATACTTCCTCATGGTCACTTCCTGCCATTTACCATCGTAGCTATCAACTACGAGTGGAACTTGGACTTAATGTGAATCATAGGACTTGACCTTCACATTAATTGACCTTGTACACTTGGGAACCATTAATTGACTTGGTGATATTGTCATCTCTCTTGCCATCCTCTCCACATGCGTGCCTCATCTGTAACAACCTCACCTTTCTACCATTTTTTGTATATTATCATAACAATAAAGGCCAACGTGGAAGCTACATATGGCTGGGACAAATCTTGTAACCAACTTAAGTATTAAGTTTTCTTCTTGAAAATAATAAAAATATGAAATGCTAGCTTGAAGGGAGGGACACATGGATCCAATCTTGAGGGAGAGTGGTATTTGGTGGCATAATAGATCGAACCGCCATGTAAAATATGAAAAGACATAATTGGATGAAGGAAAGTGCCCATGTTTTTGTTCTGGAATGTGAAGGAAGGGAAATAGGGGGAGCCTTGCAAGATACGACGGGAGTCAAGGAAAGATAAAAGGGAGAATAAAGAAAAAAGCTAAAGAAAAACAAGAGGAAACAATAAATAAATAATACTAAGGATGCTAGACATGGAGTGTGGGAGCAATGATGGAGTTACAATGGAGTCACATGCTCTAAAATTGGGGTGTTTTCCCTTGTATTTATGTGTTGAGGTTGTTGTATTGTGTGTGTCCAAGCTTGAATAGTCAGTGGGAGGCTTAGTGGATGACATAATCACTTGTATGCTTGTTATAAAGATGATAAACCACTTAGTAGGGTAAACTGAATCATTATGGTGCTTGTTGGGAAGGTTAATAAACCACCTAGATAGCGGGCTACATGTTGTTGTAGTGCTTTCCTTTAAACACGATTGATGAACCACATGTAGAGTGGATTCAGACTCTTGGAACTGAGAAATACCCTAACTGGACCTTGGGTGAATCCATGTGATTGATCTCAAGGAGAGCAAGTGAGTCACTATGGTGTTTACTATTAGAGAGTAGTTGATAAACCACTTGGACAATGGAATCCATATCCTAGGTATTTGACCAAGTTTTGGTGTGATTTTCCCATAAGCAAGCATCCCCTCAGAGTTTGGATCTAGCTTGGGGGTGGTTAGTTGTAGGATGTTAGAAACTAGGACAATATTGAGAGTGAGGTTGAATCAATATCATAGGAATTTTAAAACTTTGTTTTACTTGTAAAAGGTATTAGGACACCAATGAATACTTCAACAATTAATTCAAATGAGCATAGCTAGAATCAACATAAGTAGCACAATAATATACACATATTCTTTTAATTATTTCTTCAATTAATTTCACAAAGGCAAGTTGCTACTTGTTTTTGCAATGTTCACTAGCTACAACCAGAAGGAAGCTACTACTCCCTGATTTATCATCTACAACTGAAAGGAGCTACAACCCATAGTTTATCAGCTACTACTGAAAGGAGCTCCAACCCATAACTTTTTACTAGCAACTACTAGAAGGAGCTACAACCCCTGATCTGCAAGCTACAATTTGCTTGACCTCAATGATTCGTCTTTTATACCATTTTCAACCTCAAATCATGAAGGTCGCCTCCTTGAATAAACAAATAGATTTCTCTCCTCAAACAATCACCACAAACACCTTCAACAAACTCTGATAAGTGATAAATACACCATCCACACTAGCAACACCAATTCATCACACATACCCATGGTCACAATCTTACAAATTTGATTATTCTTTTCAATAATTTGGACTAATATTTTTAGTTCTTTTAACTTTATTCATATTGTACTTTTATGCTTACATGACTCTTTATTTTTGCCTTTGTCCAGCTTCAAACATGTCTTCTAAATGTGCTCTTCAAGTCTTCAAACATTGATCACCTGTCTTATAATAAATAAATGAGTTAAAACTGTTCAATTTGATATTCTATAATTTCATTAGACTTTAGCAAAGTTTTTTTAAATTTGGCGCATCGCCAAGTTTAGCCATTTTGCTAAATTTTCTTTCAAACTATCCATGCTTCCAAATACTGCTACCAAATCATTCATAACTTCCTTGTATCACTTTTAATGCTACTAGTTTGTTGGATTAATCACCCAAGTATGCCAAAATTTATGTTGTTGACATGTTCATACTAAATATTTGAAATAGGTCCAAACACTTTAATATAATTGTGAAATGGTTTCAGGCCTGATCAGTTTATTCATAAAACCTTTGCTTATAACTCTACTGGGCTCATTATGCTATAGCCCTTAGGGCTTAATTTCATTGGTAATCTTCTGTGCCCTCAGTCCTAGTGTTGCACATAACATCAAGTCCTAGTGCCTATCCTTAGCCTCCAACCTTTATTTCCCAGCGTGACTTTAGAAATACCTATGGGAATGCCCATCTGAGATTACGTGCTATGTGGGTTCGTCGCTCTGCACTTGTTCTCATACCATTGGTCATTTGTTGTTGTGTTATCCAGTGTCATGTCCCGGAGCTTCCATAACATGCACCTTTTAGTTTTATTTCGTGGTGACACCTTCAGGGTGACATGTCCTGGCTATTTTATTTTTGGTTCTTGGCTCCAAGGTAACTGCCACCATTTCCCAGATCCTAGTCATCCTGGATGTCTCCACTTGTGCTAACTTTGAAACCTTGGGGTCCTTGTTATGGGATGATGTTTTCAGGTGGGAACCACCATTGACACGCGGACCAATCATGTGCTTTTCGGGGCGAGCTGTTGCACAATGTTGTCTGCCACCTTGTCCTGAATCCCAGTCATCCCAGATGTTATTGCATGCATGTCTTATAAATATTTCGAGGAATGTCTTCTAGGATGACGTGTCGAAATGATGTTTTTATTACATCATCATCACCACATGGTGCCTTGTGAGTAGTGACACATGTCACCTGGATTTGGCCCACTTAACTACCTGAAAGTGCCAGAAACACATGTCACATGTCCATTGTGTTGAAATCATGTTGACATCATTACGAGCCAAACTACCATACATCTTCGAGTATGCAGAGAGAAATGAGTCCCATAAGCTTGTTTTTTCCATAAATTTCTCCATTAAAATTACAACATAAACCCACCAGGTTCAAGCCTGTTTCATAAATCTTCGTCGTTCAACTGTCTTCTTCCATGTTTCCCAGTTGTGAGTCATCCTGACTCTTCCAAACTTCGCCTGCTCCTATTTCTTTCGGGGATGGACCTCCGAGATGATTTTTCTTATGGGGCCTCCATGCTATAGTGCTTCTGCCAATCATGTTTTTTCTGCCTGTTGACATCCTCTGATTGCATAGTCATCCTAAGAGTGCTCTATTTTGCATAATTCTACACCATTTGGGGAATCTTCATTAGGATTACATGTTATGAGGGATCCACCATCGGCCAATCACATATGCTTCTGTTTTTACGTTGTGCGCTCCAAGTTTGGAAGCCCAATTGGGTCCCACAAGAGTGGGGTCCGAGGTTAGAGTGATTCCTCTATTGCATACCTGCATCAACTCCCCAAGACCTGACCTCCAACTGGTTTAGAGTCCTAAGTTACAACCTCTGCCAAATACACTGACAAGTTTGGAAAAACACCAAACTTGCAACATTTTGACCCTACACCAACATTAGCTATGGAAACCTTTGACTTTGGGGTTGATCTATCACTGGCAATAACTTCTGATCTAGGAGGCCATTTGCAGACTTCTGTATACCATTGTAAAGCTCTTTCCAAGCTCTATCCACCTAAGTACTTTCCAAAAGTAGTTTAAGTGATATTCTGAACTGGAATTGGCTCCAAAATCTCTACACTTTCACCATCTTTTCCTTTAGCATACTTTGAGTCAGTCTTCAATCTTCTTGCAACCATCTCTGCTTTTTCCTTCATCTTCTTCACCTTTTCCATCAATGACAATACATTTCTAACATTTCCCCCCCTTGCACATTGATGGAAACTCCATTCAAACAAAATAATATCACCAATAATCAATCAAAGATAGGTGTGCTTCCCTTTTATTCTTCTCCTCTAGTGAATGTTGCTCCCCCTTGGATGCACTTCTTGGGAATGATGTACTTCTGCCTTTGGTGGACTACTGCTTTGTGGTTATGCACCATTAATGTACTTCTCCTTATTTGGCGTACCTCTCCCGTTTTTTCTTTTGTTTGATATGCTTCTCCTTCTCTCCTTTTATTTTTTATTTTTGAGGTCCTTCTCCCCCTTTGACATCAATGACAAAGAAACTTATAATGGGCTACCTCTGCAACCTTGCTCCCCCTGCCAACAATTTCCCCCTATCTTGTTAATCCCATGGACCTGAAAATTTTCTTTTGATATGGTGAGTGCTTTGTTGGCTGCCTTTCTTCCTCTTGAGGAAGATTTAGTGGAGGGAGGCAAGAGGAACTACTCCCAATTTTTGCCTTAAATACCCAAATTGATCTCTTGGTAGAGGTTTGGTGAATATATAAGCTATTTTCTCTTTGGTAGGTACATACTCCAGCTTGACAATCTGATTTGCAACTTGCTCTCTTAAGAAATGGTACTTGATTGGAATATGCTTTGTCTTAGAATGAAAAATAGGATTCTTGGACATGCTGATGACACTTGTATTATCACAGATGATAAGAATAGGTTGATCATATAATACTTGTACATCTTGTAAATTCCGCTTTATCCATAAGAGGTGAGTGCAACAAGAAGTTGCTGCTATATATTTTGATTCAATAGTAGAGAGAGAGATTGAAGCTTGCTTCTTGCTCAACCATGAAACTAGACATTCACCAAGAAAGAAAGCACCACCACTAGCTCTCTTTCGATCATCTACACCACCTAACCAATCAACATCAGTGAAAACAGATAGTGAAAAATCTTTACCTCTCAGGTACCAAAGTCAATAGTCCATTTAACTCTCAAATATTTGAAAATCCTTTTGGCTACTAGAAGATGGCTCTATCTGGTGGCTGCTTGAAATATTCCAAAAATACCAACTTCCTGCATGATGTCTGATCTTGAAACTGTCAAATATAAATGGTTGCCAATAATATATATGTATAAAGTTCGATCCACCTCTGGTGATTCATCAGTGTTGTTGAGCTTGCAACCTGTAACCATTGGAGTGCTTACCAAAGAACATTGTTCCATGCCAAATTTCTTCAAAACTTCCTTTAGATACTAGTGAGAGAACTAGTGATTCAATGATCATAGTTATTTTATTCAAGATAAAATGTTCATTTAAATGGTTTACTAAGATGCATAACTTTACACACAGGGATGACAAGTTTATCAATTAGTTTTGGCACTTGCAAAGGAAACTTTGCATCAAATTGTAGTTCAATTTTGTATATCATTCACAAATTGATGGAAGATCAAGGTAGTTAATAGAGGACTTTGAAATTTGCTAAGATGTTTGGTTAGAGAGAAACTAAGACAAGTGTTGGCACACAATAAATTTGTGTATAACAAATCGGTTAATAGATATATATGGAAGAAATTTCCATATTTTGAATGGGAGATCATCGAGAGGAGTCATTGATTTGGCAAGATTCCCTTAAGCAAGCGAGAGAAGCATAGATGTGGAGTCATTTGTCGAGTATATGAAGGGAAAGCATGATCCGACGCAGTGGCCGCTGAAAAATCTAGGGCAGTTATAATTAATGAGATTCTTCTTAGCATGATAACTATTTGTGAGGTATTTTAGCTTTTGCTTATTAGCACAATCTTCTCTTAATATCATTACTGGGTGTGTTTCTTACTTCATCAAATAGTTACCAAAATACAAGAGACAAGAACACAAGGTGTTGGATTTCTGCAAGGGCCAAAACCTATCCCTCTTGGAGAGGAAAACCCACACAAAATTCTTCTTATAGAGATTCCAATTGACAAATACCAAGACCATGACCCTTGACCTACTAGGCCAGTCCAAGACCAAGACACCAATCATCTTCTTCGTCATCGTTGAGATCATCGTCACTGCTACAAAATCATCATTGTTGCTGCAATAAAGTCATCGTCATTGTATCACTGAGATCTTGACACTTTGTTGTACCTTCACCAAGAATACTGCTGCACTTTTGAGATTAGTGCTACTCCATTAATACCTTCACCATCACACCGAGATCATTTCAAGATCCTTCTCTAAATATGCTGAGATAGTGAGGCTGCTTCATGATTTTAGTAGGCCAAGATCTTCACTATTATTGCAACACCGAGATGGTGACTGCTTTCCTTGCACCAAGATCATGATTGCAAATATACTGAGATTGCCACCACCGAGGAGGATGAGGCTGCAACTTTTCCACTATAATTGTTCACAAAATTACAGAGGCATCCGAGAATGATCTTTCCTGTACCCATCTAAAGTCTGTACTTATTCGAAATTACAGTGATCCCGAGTTCTGAACTCATCTGAAGTCTTATACCTCTATCTTCATCTAAAGGTGCAGAGAAGTCTGAGTTTCTGTGACCCTGTGGTGACTTCAGTGGGGTATATATAGTTTTTATGCTTCCATAAATAAGATGACATAAGTGTGACTCGTTGTGTCTTTTATTAAGCCGACATGATTGTCCTTTTAATTCATATGCAGGCCAACATGACTGTGTTTTATATCGTTTTGCTTGCTGCCATCTTCAAGACGATTGTGCTTGTCTTGGAGGGTTGATCTAGACACTAGGTTGACTTGTATACATTACATATAGCCTCAAGAAGCGCATGACATTGACTCTTTGACATCCTAAGGCTCTCAATGGGTGTCATTAAATAAATATACCTCTTTCTTATGAAACCCATGCAACAAGGAATAATATTAAATTCATTTTCTTATTTACAAAAATCATAATTACAATGTCATGAAAACTGAACCTAGTTACACTTTCTTCAACAATGGCAACTATAATGGAGCAATTGAGGTTATGAGAAAAGGGGTAATTACAAAAGTGAGTAAATAAGTTTGAGGAAGAAGCCTTGTGTTAACACATTTACAAAAGAAAAGGTTTGTAAAGTGCACCTACAAGAAGCTGAAAATGAAGAAGATGGGTCCTTGCTATATCTTGGAAAGATTTCAGATAATGCTTATGTGCTAGAGTTGCTTGAGGGTTTGGATATCTTGCTAACCTTTAATATGGCTGATTTGTATGAGTTTCATGAGTTGTGGTGGATGAGGATGAGTATATCATTAACTAGAAAGAGCAAATCCTTGAGCATGAAAGGAATGAAATTGCAGTGTTGGAATAAATGTTTATTGGAAGGATCACAAGCTAGAGAATGAAATAGTATTTAGTTCCTTGGGAAGGCAAGGGTTCAGAAGAAGCCACTTGGATCTTAGAAGAAGAATTGGAACAAATCATTCAACATTCACATGATTTCTCTACCAATGTTGTGCGCAAAGGCTCACTTTCCTTTTATTTGGAGAGTCTGATGTAGTGACATCCAACCAACACGCCCTTTGTCTCTAATCACAAGAGTATTGTGGTGAAAGGAGGTCCAAGCCATCGTGGAAGCTGTTCGAGCTTCATGCCCCCCTTGACCTCTATTAATCACTTGTGTAGTTTTACCATTGGGTCTATGACCACCTTACCTTGTGCAGTTCCTTCTAGGTCGATGGATTCCCCATTCCTCATCCAATGATGTGTGCATTCCCTTGATGTTGTTCAACACATTTAATAGTTTGATGGGGACTTGAGGTTAGATCCCACATGAAAGTGGCTTGGCCCTCTTGTGGATTTTCCTAATCTTACTGATTCTTAAAATGGCAACCATAAAATGTCTGATAATGTTTTTGTAAAAATATTCACATTTATATGGATTTTATATAGTTTAAAGAAAAGTTTGGTTATTTTTAGAATAAAATATTTTTATTTTATAGAATTTGGATAAAACCCATTTTAGAAAAAAAAGAATTAACACATATTTTTTTTGAAATAAAACATATAAAATTAGTACATGACCTAAATTTAACATCTAAATTTTTCTAGGTTAAACCTCTACATTTTTCCATGTTAAAATATGAAAGGACATTTGATATTTGGAATGTTGATCCTCTTTTCTTCCCAAAAAAAAAAAAAGGCATTGAGCACTTTTAGAGGCATCTAAATTTTTCATCCGAAGGTTTTGGAATGATCCAGGTGGCTCCATAGACACACACAGGACAAGGAGGACTCGGGGAAGCTCAAAAATCAAAGTGCTTGGATTATGCTCAAACTAGGACCAGAGCATAGATGTCGTCCTCTTGATCGTGGTGGTGCGAACGGTTCGTTAATCCGAGTCCGGATGAGAAAGTTAGAAGTAGTCAAATTTGGGTTGATTTTTTTATGACTGGGCAAGCTTAAGGAGGCCACAAATTGGACTTTTTCCAGCCACCGGATTCCAGCCAACTTGGGTTGGATTCTGGGTGAAATTGTGGGGTTGTTAAATTGTCTCCTATGGCTAAAAATCTGAATTAAAAAAAAAAAAAAACATTATTTGTTTTAAATAACAAAAAAAAAAAAAAATTAATATAGTTGGAGGGCGGGCCATGACCTCCGCCCTCTCCAACCGCATAACAAAATATTAAGTGTTATTAATGGCAGTGTTAGGGACATGACCCCACCAACCCACCCGCTCCAACTGCAACCAAAGTAAATTACGGATTTTAAAAAATTGATGTGTATTATTTTGGGAGGGGCGGGATTTGATCCCCCACCCCTCCTCAACAACTTCTAAATTTTACCATTACACCAATTGAACTACATTGGTTAATCTACCAGCAATATTTTACTTAAACACAATTTTTCAGTGCGCTTAGGGAGAGGAGGCAGTGCACGCAGTTCAAGGTATAATTTTGTAGGAGGGCTGAATTTTCACTTTGTCAGATTTTGACAAATTTTATATGGTTTCAACACCTCTCGACGCCACGAACGTGATGGTGTTGCATGTTTCTCCATTAGAGTTCCGCATTTTTCGGCCATTTTCAGTGTGAGGGTGGAACCATAACCACTGCAAAAACAGGGAGCGAAACGAGGGTCCTTGTAATTTTCCTCAAGAGGTAATTTTTCTCCATGTCGGAATATAGTCAAGTTTACAGTCGTTTTTCATGGTTTTCCGTAGGGATCGCAATGGTGAAGGAAGATTCACTTTTTGAGTTGCAAATTTCCAGTTCACCCATGGAGCAGAATCTTTGAGGAATCTAGGGGGAATCTAAAAAATTCTTTGAGCCCCAAAATTTCAATCCCTCAAAATTCAGATTTTGGACAGTCGATTTTTCACTATTCGACGCCACAAATCTGATGGTGTGTTTAGATTTCTCATTCTCTCATTCTATTTTTCAGCCACTTTTCTAAGTGGAATGCAGGTGTCAACAACATGTGCAAGCAGTCATGCGATTGAAGCCGTGAGATCGATGGTCTGAACAGCTTTAACAGTTTGACATCTGCTTCTTCAGATGGCCCTTGGTTGTGAGTTATATGTAGTGTTCATGTACTTCTTCTTTATGCATTGTGCTGCACAGATCCTTGTTGATGTTTGATGTGGGATCTTGTTTCTTACTCATTTTTATGATTCCTGCTTGATGTGACGTGGAATCGCCTATGTGATGTACTTGTTGTCATGATTCATCATGTTGTGTTCTGAGATCCCTTTTTTGTATGTTGATGGGATATTCATGTGTCGCCATGCATGTTTGTTTTGGCATCCCTTTTATGCCATGTTGGCGGGATGTTCATCGTGCATGAGTTTTTGTGTCATACTGATAGGGATCTTTTGACTGACAGTGCCTATAGTGGAACATCTCTTAGAGACACTCCAACGTGAGGGAATTTTCCTTGTATGATTGCGACATCATCTCTTGTGTACATCATCACTATTGACATCACTTAATGCAACAACCTACACCATCTTGACACCGAGGCCCAGAGACGTAGTCCCTCCTGGACGAACTCCATTATCAACAACTTATGTTTTCATGTGTTGATGATTGACATGTTCCTCTTCTTTACAATATGCACACGTATTCATTTATGTTTCTTTTAAAAATGCAATTTAACATATCACGAAAATAAAAGGTCTTGGAAGGGTCCTTCATCACACTCAAACTTGGATCAAGTGGTATTAGATCAGTTTTTGTGTTGATGTGAATTGCAGTGTGAACAATGGAACATGCAACAACAGAGGATGAAAAAGTGATGTACGAGACCATGCTCAACATTTCCAAGAGAGTGGAAATCATGTATGAAACTCTACAAAAAGAGACAGAGGAAAAGGAGCGATTGCAGCTACAATTGCAAGCCACGGAAGAGGCCTTGGAAGAACTGAAGCAAAACAAACATAATCTTCAAACATAGAATGCTGAATTGAAGATGCACCTACATGAAGAGAAAGAGGAAAAACAAAGTTTGCTACGACAACTGCAAGCAAAGGACAAGGCCTTGGAAAAGCTGCAGCGTGACCCATGCGAGGTAAAAAATAGTTCTCCATTTTCATGTATATTTTCTGATGATGATTTCACTGTTTTTGAAAATCACACCACAAGAATTGGCTCCAAACTGTTGAAGAGAATGGGGTATGAAGGAAAAGGCTTGTGCGTTAATGGCCAAGGCATTTTCAATCCCATCAAAGTAGAGGAATTACCATCTTGAATAGGACTTGGGTATGTCAGAAATGAAGTTGGGGAATGTGCCACGACAGTTAGCGAACCACCAACAACGGATGATGAGAAATCCTCATTAGTTCTTTCCAAATCGAAAAAGGAGGTAAAAGATGTCGATTTCCTTTCGGTTTCATCTTCACATAGTATGATTTTTGCTGGAGATGTGGAGATCCCAATTACTAGGACAAACATGAGGCTCTTTACAAGGACGAGGCACGAGAAGGAAGAAAAACTTGGTATTAATTACCAATGCATAACACAACCATTGGAGGTTGTACATATACCTCAATGTGCTGGCTTGAGATACACCAAAGGAGAATGCTCGGAGGTGTCAGATTCTTCCGAGGCATCGTCGAAATCATCGAGGAAAGAGAATGATGGGAACACATCCCTATCATCCCATGGCAGCACCCATTGCAGGGAAAGAGCTTAGGCAAGCTCTCATCACCATACTTACACCAAAGATAGCAAGGGAAGGTATAACCACTTTCGATCTTCGAATGTTCATGTCGATTATGATCATGTTGATAATAATGAACGTAAAACATGGAATATAAAAACATGCACCTTTTGTGGATTACATAACCATACATTTTCTAAGTGTTGGAAAAGAATGGCACCACACAAAAGGATGAGGCGTGAAAAACCCTCTCAACAACATGTAAAGAAACACGTTAAACAGATATGGAGAAAGAAGATGTATTGCAGTCATTGCGACATAAATGGCCATCAAAGAGCCACTTGTTGGAGGCTCCATCTAGAGCAATGCCTTAAAGACAAAGCGTCGATGTGTGAACTAGGTGAAGCAGTCGTTCCACAATCGAATGTGCCACAAGGAGGCTACCCATTCACATTGATAAGTGAAAAATGGTTTCTGGATATGTTGTCATTTCATGGTCGTTCTTTTGTTAATCATTTGTTGCATTTTAAAATGTAAAAGTGATGATGTGCTTTCCATCACTCGTTCCACAACAATGGTGTCTGGTCTTATTTGGTGTTGCATGTTAAACTGTGAAAGTGATGTTGTGTTTCCATCACTTGTCAAAGAAAATAGTGTTTGGCCTTCTTATTGTAAATCATGTGTTGCAGAGATGATGTGTTTTCCATCACTTGTTGAAGCAACAATGATATGTTGACCTTGTTTTCATAGCTGGGGTATTGTGTCCACCCTGTTGTAAACTTGACCACCGAGTATGTGTTATAAACTCGTGGCAAGTGTGGGACGTTTGGGTCATTAGTTGGTCATGTAATTCAAGCATGTAATTTGCAAAACAATGTACTATAGGGTGTAGAGGTGGCAAGTGTCGGCAAGTGTACTACAGGGTGTAGAGGTGGCAAGTGGCAAGTGTGTGGCTCTGAAGAACAAAGGTGAAGGAGATGGAAGCAAGGCCTTTTAGGATGCTTGTGATGCAAAGAAGGTATAGAGAAGTCACAGATTATTTTTCATGCTTTTGGAGGACCAAAAGCTCTTCAATGGGGAGGATTGATCTAGGTGGCTCCAAAGACACACACAAGACAAGGAGGACTCAGGAAGCTCAAAAATGAAAGTGTTTTGATTATGCTCAAACCAAGACCAGAGCGTAAATCTCGTCGTCCTGATCGCGGTGGTGCAAACGGTTCGTCAATCCGAGTCCAGACGAGAAAGTTAGAAGCAGTCAAAGTTGGGTTAGCTTTTTGATGACTAGGCAGGCTTAAGGAGGCCACAATTTGGACCTTTTCTGGCCATCGGATTCTAGCCAACCTGGGCCGGATTCCAAGCGAAATTGTGGGGTCGTTGAATTGTCTCCTACAGCAAAACATTTGAATTTCAAAAAAAGGCATTATTTGTTTTAAATAACAAAAAAAATAATAAAAAATTAATATAGTTGGAGGGCGGGCCATGACCTCCATCGTCCCCAACTGCATAACAAAATATTATGTGTTATTAATGGCAGGGTCGGGGGCATGACCCCACCGGCCCGCCCACTCCAACCGCAACCCAAGTAAATTAAGGATTTTAAAAAAGTGTTGTGTATTATTTTGAGAGGGGCAGGATTTGATCCCCTGACCCCTCCTCAACAACTTCTAAATTTTACCATTACACCAACTGAACTACGTTGGTTAATTTGCTAGCGATTTTTTACTTAAACATAGTTTTTCAGTGTGCTCAAGGAGAGGAGGCAATGCATGTAGTTCGAGACATAATTTTGCAGAAGGGTTGAATTTTCACTTTGTTAGATTTTGACAAATTTTATATGGTTTCAACACCTCTCGACACCACGAACGCGATGGTGTTGTTCGTTTCTCCATCAGAGTTCTACATTTTTCAGCCATTTTCAGTATGAGGGTGGAACCATGATCGCTGCAAAAACAGGGAGCGAAACCATGATCCTTGCAATTTTCTTGAGGAGGTAATTTTTCTCCATGTCAGAATATAGTCAAGTTTATAGTCGTTTTTCATGGTTTTCCACAGGGATCGCAATGGCGAAGGTAGATTCATCTTTTGAGTTGCAAATTTCCAGTCCACCCATGGAGCATAATCTTTGAGGAATTTAGGGGAATCTAAAAGATTCCTTGAGCGCCAGATTCTCAACATCTCAGAATTCAGATTTTGGATAGTCGATTTTGCACTATTCGACACCATAAATCTGATGGTGTATTCAGATTTCTCATTCTCTCATTTTATTCTTCAGCTAATTTTCTATGTGGAATGCAGGTGTCAATATCCATGTGCGGGCAGTCATGCGATTGATGCCGTGAGATTGATGGTCCAAACAGCTTCAACAATTTGACATCCGCTTCTCCAGATGGCCCTTGGTTGTGAGGTATATGCAGTGTTCATGTACTTCTTCTTTATGCATTCCGCTGCACAAATCCTTGTTGATGTTTGATGTGGGATCTTGTTTCTTACTCATTTTTATGATTCTTGCTTGATGTGATGCGGAATCGCCTATGTGAGTACTTGTTGTCATGATTCATCATGTTGTGTTTTGAGATCCCTTTGTTGTATGTTGATGGGATACTCATGTGTCGCCATGCATGTTTGTTTTGAAATTACTTTTATGCCATGTTGGCGGGATGTTCATTGTGCATGAGTTTTTGTGTCATACTGATAGGAGTCTTTTGATTGAGAGTTCCTATAGCGGAACATCTCTTAGAGCCACTCCTGCATGAGGGCATTTTCCTTGCATGATCGCGACATCATCTCTTGTGTACATCATTACTATTGACAACACTTAATGCAGTGACCTACACCATCTTGACACCGAGAATCGGAGACGTAGTCCCTCATGGACAAACTCCATTATCAATGGTTTATGTTTTCATGTGTTGATGATTGACATGTTTCTCTTCTTTATAGCATGCACACGTATTCATTTATGTTTCTTTTAAAAATGCAATTTAACATCACAAAAGTAAAAGGTCTTGGAAGGGTCCTTCGTCACACCCAGACCTGGATCATGGAAGACGTGGGTGGACACTTAGTTTTGGTTTGCCTCACGGAGAATAAGAGAATGAAGGAAAAAAGAGTAAGGACAGAGAGATAAATAGTAGCAGAGGAAAGTACAATAGAAGGAAAAAAGAGAGGAATAAAGTAGAGCATAAGAGAAGGAAGGGAAAAAAAGGAGCAAGGATAGAGAGATGAGAGATAAATAGCAGCAGAGGAAAGTAGAATAGAAGGAAAAGAAAGAGGAATAAAGTGGAGCAGGGAAAGACCTTTGCAGCAGTGAAATGAAACTTGGGTGAAACACCATTTGTTTTAGATTTTTCTTTGAAGTATTGTAATTTGGCTGATACTTTAGATCAAAAGGCCCTTCCAATTTAGTATTTGAAGAAAAGATTATTTAGCCACTGTAAGTTTCGCTGAGACTTTAGATCAAAAGGCCTCTCAAAAGGCACCTCCAATTTTGAATTTGAAGAAAAAAATTATTTGGCCTTTTTTTTATTATAGTAGAAGAAGTCCATTGAGATATATGCATGTAAATTCATAAATCTACATTTCAATAGAAGTGCTCACTGTTGGTCATGCAAGTTTGAGTTTTTTTTTGTGTTTGTATATTTAAAAATTGTGTGCTTCCATTTAATAGTTGTGTGCTCTATTTGATGATTCGTAACCCTGGTTGTTGTTTAAATGCCAACCTCAGCTGCTCTAGGAAGAAATAACATTTCTTTATTTACTAAAGCAATCTGAGTAGAAAATTCTCAGAAGCCATCCAACATGAGAAAAATAAAAATGAGCATTAAGTCTATAGAAGTATGTTAGGCTTACATTACTGTGAGTTCATGCCCACCCAAGTTTTCGGAATGTGTTAAGTTATGGTATGTTCTATGCTTAGAGCAGTTTACTTCTTTTTATTATTATTATCCATAGATTAGCAATCACCTGTACAGTAAGTAAAGTGCAGAGAGAACATTAAACGATCGACAGAAAACAAGCCAAGACAAGAGACACAAGATGTGGCGGCTATCCAGGGACAAACCCCAATATGGGGAAACCCTTTGATCAAATCTTCCTTTATCTTCAATATTCCAGCAGAGAGAAATAGTACATAAACCTGATTTACATCAACAACAACAAACCCTAGATCAACGACATCAGCGGAATTAGCGACATCAGTCAATATCTGTCAGATCATCTAGATCAACAGCATCAACATAATCAGCATCATCGGCATCATCAGCATCATCGTCATCATCGACATCATCGGCATCACCGTCATCATCGGCATCACCGGCATCATCGACATCATCGGCATCACTATTGTCACTGGCATCACCGACATCACCGTCATCACCATCATCATCGACATCATCGGCATCACCGGCATCAGCAGTGTCCTTCTTTCCACACGTGCGAGAGAAGAGTCCCTTACTGTGTAGTAGGAGAAGAG
>APFE030863416.1:7551-20430 GCA_000404065.3 Pinus taeda | reverse complement strand
ATAATCAAAATAAATTCATATCTCCATAAATACTTATCGGAATAGGATGATCTTTAGATCAATCCTACACCTCTCGACGAGAGGAATCTACTAAAAATATTATCAGCTATGAATAAGATGACTCACATGGAGTTTGGCCCTAGTTTCCAACTTTAACACTCCCTCTCAACTAGGGAGAACTCCATTTGCAATTTGTCTGTCGGTCGCTACTATTCATCCATCCAATGCACTGCCCTGTATAGCATGACCCTTGCTCTGTTCCGGTTTATCCTACCTGCTCTGCTCAGTTCTGTTCTGCCCTATTCTGATCTGCTCTGCTTTGCTCTATTATGCTCTTCTCTGCTTTGTCCAAATTATGAAGAAGAAGAAATGATTGAGGATGTATCACACTGACTCAAAGTCAGTCTCAGAGTGTGTACCACTGGTCCCAGACCAGTCTCAACCGACCTGAAGTCAGCGTCATAGTGGGTACAACTCCTACAACTAGTCCTAGACCAGTATCATCCTCCACTTGCTCAAAGTCAGTCACAGAGTGCGTACCACTAGTCCCAGACCAGTCTCAACCGACCCGAAGTCAGCGTCATAGTAGGTACCACTCCTGCTACTGGTCCCAAAGCAATCCTCCAATGACCTGAAGTCAGTCTTAGAGTATGTACCACTGGTCCCAGACCAGTATCATTGATTCCAGATCAATGAAGGTCATCCTAGCATAGGGAGTATGGTAGATACAACGATGCATCCATCGGTACTACTATGGTCCCTATCCTCATTTCCCTGCTCATTGATCAGATGAGAGGTACTTCCCATGAGTCTCAGACTGCATGGGTAGGATGCCTCGACAGGAGAACTAATCATCCTGTCCATAGGGTAGCAAATCATCCTGTCCCATAGGAGAGCGAATCATCCTATACCACAAGAGAGCGAACCATCTTGTCCACAATCGCCATGGAGAACACATCATGCAGGCCTCACAGGAGAAATAATCATCCTGCTACACAATCGTCATGGAGAACACATCATTCAGACCTCACAGGATAACTAATCATCCTGCTACACAATCGTTATGGAGAACACATCATCTAGACCTCACAGGAGAACTAATCATCCTGCTACACAATCGTCATGGAGAACACATCATCCAGGTCTCACAGGAAAACTAATCATCCTACTACACAATCATCATGGAGAACACATCATCCAGACCTTATAGGAGAACTAATCATCCTGCTACATAGTCGCCACAGGGTGTCATAGGGAAGTTTTTATTCTTCTACCCTATACACGTACACCACCAGGGGATGGTGAGTCACCTTGTGGTCATATGTCACTCGAAGAAGTACCCCACGCCCCCCCTGGAGCTCTAAGAGCTCCATATATCATACAGGACCCTTATCAGAGGGTTTCTGAATGACACCAAGTCGTTCTCGGAAAGTAAATTTTTTTACCTTTCCTAGGGGCTTTGTCAGAATGTCGGCGACCTGTTCATCTGTACCGATATGTTGGAGCCTTAGAGCTCTTTGCTGCACCATATCTCGAATATAGTGGTCCCTGATATCAATATGCTTGGAGCGATCGTGAAATATGGGATTCTCTGATAAACGAATCCCACTTTGGTTATCACATAGGATCACAATGGTATCCAATGTAAATCCAAACAGCTCACTGAAGAGCTTTCGTAACCAGACTACTTCACAGGAGGTCATGCTAGCAGCAATGTATTCTGCCTTGGCGGTGCTCAGAGCCATCAACTTCTGCTTCCTGCTCATCTAGGATATCGACGCAGATTCCAAAGAGAACCAGCGCTGAGAAGTGCTCTCCACACTACTTGCTCACTCAGCATTCAAATAATCATGTAGTTTCATATTTCCAACAGTGTATCTCAATCCATGAGAGATTGTGCCCCGAAGACATCTCAGAAGATTCTTGGCATCAATCTAGTGAGACTCCACCAAATATGAGCTCACCATGCTCAATGAAAAACATATGTCTTGACGGAGGTTCACTAAGAACATCAACGCGAATGAGTTTATGAAACTCAGAGGCATTTCCCAAATCTGGTCCAACATCACTACCATATAACTTCTGAAAGTTAAGATCCTCAAGGTAGTCACAAGCTTGCAGTCCACCATACCGAATCTTTCCAATATCTTCACCACATATTTTCCTTGAGATAGGAAAATTTCCCTTGCCTTCTACCAGACTTCAAGTCCTAGGAAATAGTGCATCAGTCCTAGGTCCTTCATTTCAAATTCAGAAGCCAACTCCCTCTTACATTTGTGAATGAGAAGGTCTGCACTTGTTAGAAAGAAGTCATCCACATACAACACCAGTATGAGAGGTTGATCATCTTCAACCTTAGAGTAAAGGTTAGGATCGGCTTCACTCCTAGTGAATCCCAACTTCATCAAGTAGCTATTGATCCTCTCATACTATGCTCGGGGTGCTTGCTTCAGCCCATAAAGAGCCTTCTTCAACTTGCATACATAAGATTTTCGATCATAAATCTCAAATTCTTCGGGTTGCTCCACGTAGACCTCTTCTTTGATTGAACCATGCAAGAATGCGGTCTTGACATCCATCTGATGTAGGTTCCATCCTTGTGAAGCTGCAAGGGCTATGATCGAGCGGATGGTGGTATATCTGGCAACATGTGCAAATATCTCGTCATACTCTTTTTCTTTCGGTTCCTTGGTGTTAGATTCTTGAGAGCTTCTCGCTGTAGAAAGATTGTTCACCTGACTGAGAGCCATATCTTCGTCAAAGATGACATCATGACTAATCACAACTTCCCTTTGATCGGCTATATAGATTCTATAGCCTTTCACTATAGCCCACGAAGATTCCTTTCGGTGAACATTTCTTTAGGAGTCTTGGAACCTAATGCTTGATGAGGGCATCGGCTTTGTACATATACGGCGGTGTTTGCAGCTTCGTCCCATAGAAACTTCAGAAGTCTTTCATCATGGAGCATGGCATGGACAACTTCCACAATCGTACGGTTCTTCCTTTCTGCCACACTATTCTGTCCAGGAGTATATGGTGTAGTAGTCTCCCTCTTAATGCCAGCCTCTTTATAAAAGTCATGAAACTCGTTAGATTCATATTCAGTCCCATTATCAGTCCTTAAGATCTTGATCTTATTTTCAGTTTGATTCTCGATCAAGGCTTTGAAGTGTCAAAACCAAGAGAACACTTCATCCTTGTTTTTCAAGAAGCATATCCAAGTCTTTTGAGAATAGTCATCTGTAAAAGTAAGGTAATATGAATATCCTCCCAAGGAGTTCACAGGCATTATACCAGATATGTCTGAGTGAACCAACTATAATATATCAGAGGTCTTGCTTTGGCTTGAGGGGAATGGTCTCCTTTCGAACTTTCCTTCGGCACATCCTGAACATACACCTTTTTTCTCTACTCGAAATTCGGGCATCCATGTCACCATTTGTCTTACATCGGGTAGAGCTTTATAATGAAGGTGGGTAAACCTCCGATGCCAAAGTTCGCACTGAAGAGATGTGTTACAAGACATGACACCTAGCGGACTTCCACTGACCTGATATAATGAATCAATTCAAAACCCAAGAGTAAAGGCATCTTTAACCTTAAATAAACTCACCCGTCTATCGTAGATTTCCTTGGAGGTGTTTAGCTCAGAAACATAGGCCACCAAGCGCTTGTCGATAGAGTCCCGAATGATCTTCTTTGTTTTGACTTCACCAGTTTTCCATTTGTTCCTGGCAACAGCGGGTGCATTTGATGGAGGCTCAACAATATGCCTCTCACATGGTCGAACACTCCTTGATCTTCTAAGGTTAGATCGACAAACATCTTCCATCTGTGATAGTCAGACTTCTCACGTAGCTTGTCTTCGGCAGGGAAGAGTGTTGGAGACCCCATAGTTCTTTTAGGATAGCCTTGCCAATCTTCTCTTTGGTGATTGCTCTTGCTCTTGCTCGGGCTCTGTCTTCACCTCTGCTCTGATACCATGTTAAGTTATGGTATGTTCTATGCTTAGAGTAGTTTACTTCTTTTTATTATTATTATTCACAGATTAGCAATCACCTGTACAATAAGTAAAGTGCAGATAGAACATTAAACGATCGACATAAAACAAGCCAAGACAAGAGACACAAGATGTGGTCGCTAGCTAGGGACAAACCCCAATATGGGGAAACCCTTTGATCAAATCTTCCTTTATCTTCAATAATCCAACAAAGAGAAATAGTACATAAATCTGATTTACATCAACAACAACAAACCCTAGATCAGCGGCATCAACGACATCAGTCAATATCTGTCAGATCATTTAGATTAGCATCATCAGCATCACTGGCATCGGCATCATTGGCATCACCGGCATCACCAGCATCATTGGCATCACCAGCATCACCGGCATCACCGATATCAGCAATGTCCTTCTTTCCACACGTGTGAGAGAAGAGTCCCTTTCTACGCAGTAGGAAAAAAGCCTCTTTTCTGCGCAAGAGAAAGAGAGAGATGTGATGAGATGTGTGTGTCCAAATGAGGAAAAGACCTCATGTATTTATACACCACTGTTGATGATTGAATAGATGCCACTGTTGGGCTTCTGAGCCTACATGAGTTGCTGGTTGACTTAGTAATTATTCCATAATCAAAATAAATTCATATTTCCATAAATACTTATCAGAATCAGATGATCTTTAGATCAATCCTACACCTCTCGATGAGAGGAATCTAATAAAAATATTATCAGCCATGAATAAAATGACCCACATGGAGTTTAGCCCTAGTTGCCAATTTTAACAGAATGCTTTAACTTGTCCCTCTTTCCCTTTTTCTGTGCTTTCATTTTATTTCTATGCTCACATACACAGAGAAAATTTCTATGCCCAAATACCGCAAATAGATATTCAAATGACACACTTCAAAGGCATGTCCAGGACCAACTCTCAATCTATCGATTTCGAATTATCCAAATATGTATCATAAATATTTAAATTAAAAATAACACGAATCGAGCTTAAAATATACTAACTAAATGTGAAGTCAGAGTATCTCTATTACAACTTGAAGCACAATTTTTCTGCATAATCTTGACACATCAAACTATGTGTTGGGGCTGCTGCTGATTTGGGGGCATTAGAGTATTCACATTAGCTGAGACCATGTCAGATGTTTATTAATGAATTTGGTTCCTTTGATCTTAGATTCAAATACTACTTCAATCCACTCATAAGAAATACTACTTCAATCCACTCATAATGCAAAGAAATGATGTAAAATGAACTGCATATCCCATTCAAATTAAATATTTTATATTGCAAGCTGAAAGTCATTCTTTTATTGCTTCTCTTACTCTGGAGAGAAGTTACACCATGGTACAAGTGTAAGTCGATTAGACACTGAAATCTACCCATATGCAAATGCAAACGGTGCATGTCCAAACAAATAACAGTAACCGCTACCATCACAAGAACTCAAGGTTTAGATGACGGCATGGAGCCTATATCATAAACCATTTGCCAACACCTCCTTCAAATGCAATATTGACATACCTGCTAATAGAGAAAATCAAGTTTTACAAAACCTGCTATAGAGAAGAAGGTTCTTAGGCCTAGAAAAGTACCTCTTGGGCATTAAAATTGCACAGGCAAAAATCCCACACTTTCTACTGTCCCAAGTACAATCTTGTATTCCTACTTTCTTTTAACATAGAGATACAGAAACCATTCACTCTAAACTAGCGCTTACAATGAGGTTGACACTATCGAGGAAGCAATGTTGTGATCTATCCTTTTCCGAACTGTTGTCCATCTGATTCCTCTGGCTTTGTTATCTTTAGATCTGATCAGCAGCTTTGTCCAGACATCACCATGGTTTAGAATTTTTAAATTTTAATAGATTTTGAAAAAATTGAACACCTATTTCAAAAGGCTTTCAACCATATACCTTATTTGTCTGTGAAACACATTTCTGTGCACTTTAACTGAGAAAATAAGTCCCAATTCCCCTATTCATCCAAACTAGATCACCGTATATCCATCTCCCAAAAGCCTTATACCCAAAACAATACACACTATTTCCAAAACCATCGCCTTATACCCAAAAAAATACACACTATTTCCAAAACCATCACTTTCTGAGGCATAACAAGGTCTCTCAGACCCGGCTTTGTTGGATTATGACATATTTCCAACCACAGATGCAAACAGCCATCCCCACCAACAACTAGCTTTAAAATCAAGAGCTGATAGATGAATCGGTTTTCATGTCAATCCTTGGAAACACCCATTCAAATCAAAATAACAGCAAAAACTGCTAAATTACCTACGCAGGTGATTCCCAAATCAACTGCTAAATTAGCGGAATCTGTCACTGTTTCATTTACCTCGACCTGTCCTGAAGCGATGCTAAATAGCCATCTCAACCACCCAATAGACTTTACCATCCACAATTGCATCGTTTCCTGCGTATCCTTGAATTGCTTCGTTTAGAGTCCGAATGAAGGATTTACTAACCTCATTTTATCTGCACTCAATCCATTTGCTGCCTGCAAACTTTTATAGTAAAGTGGCTGGCCCTCCGGCTGTATAATTTGGATGAAACCTTTCTGCTTCCAAACCCACCAAATTGAATTGGTTGAAAAGAGCTTCCAAACCTTTCAATATTCAAACTCACGAAAGTGTGAGGAACATCATGCACCTTCGAGAATTGCATAGATAAAACGTAATCAATGTGTTGTCACCCAGCATCTAGAAAAGTAAATGACAGAGATGAAACATAATGAATATGCTGATGTCACCAAGCATCTAAAAAAGTAAAATGAGAAAGTAGAAACATAGAATATGATACTAATAAATATAAATGAAATGATATATTTATTTATATAAACTTCGCTGATACTTCAGATCGAAAGGCCCTTCCAATTTAGTATTTGAAGAAAAAAATTATTTGGCTACTGTTTTTTATTATAGTAAATGAAGTCCATTGAGATATATGCACGTAAATTCATAGAAGTGCTCACTGCTGGTCGTGCAAATTTGAGGTTTTTTTTTTGTGTGTTTGTATATTTAAAAATTGTGTGCTTCCATTTAATAGGTGTGTGTTCTATTGGATGATTAGTAACCCTGGAGCTAACCAGCTTGCCATAGGGCATTAAATGATTGGTTAGCTGCATGCCCTTTAACTTTATAACACACCCCATTATTTTTCATTTATCTCGTTATGCGCGCGGGTGTGTTATAAAGTTAAAGGCCATGCAGCTAACCAGTCATTTAATGCCCTATGGCAGGCTGGTTAGCTCTTGCCGTTGTTTAAACGCCAAGCTCAGCTGCTCCAGGCAGAAATAACATTTTTTTATTTACTAAAGCAATCTGATTAGAAAATTAGAAAATTCTCAAAAGCCATCCAGCGTCAGAAAAATAAAAATGAGCATTAAGTCTGTAGAAGTATGTTAGGCTTAGGTTATTGTGAGTTCTTCCCAACCTTTAACATGGCTTATTTGTATGAGTTTCATTAGGCATGGTGGATGAAGATGAGTATACCATTGATTAGAAAGAACAAATCGTTGAGCATGAAAGCAATGAGATTGCAAAAATGTTGTGTTGGAATAAATGTTTATCAAAAAGATCACAAGCTAGAGAATGAAATAATATTTAGTTCTTTGGGAAGGAAAGGATTTGGAAGAAGCCACTTGGATCTTAGAAGAAGAGTTGGAAGAAATCATTCAACATTCGTATGATTGTTCTACCAATGTTGTGCGCAAGGGCTCACTTTTCCTTTTATTTGGAGAGTCTGATGTAGTGACATCCAACCAACATGTCCTTTGTCTCTCACCATAGGAATATTGTGGCGAAAGGAGGTCCAAGCCATCGTGGAAGCTGTTTGATCTTCATTCCCCCCTTACCTCTATTAATCACCTGTGTAGTTTTACCATTGGGTCTATCACCACTTTACGTTCTGCAGTTCCTTCTAGGCTGATGAATTCCCCATTCCTCGTCCAATGATGTGTGCATTCCCTTAATGTTCAACACATTTAATAGTTTGATGGGGCCTTGAGGTTAGATCCCACATGAAGGTGGCTAGGCCGTTCACTTGTAGCTTTTGCTAAATCTTACTGATTCTTAAAATGTCAACCATAAAATGTTGATAAAGCTTTTGTAAAAATATTCACATTTATGATGATTTTATATGGTTTAAAAAAAATTGGTGATTTTTAAAATAAAGTATTTTTATTTTATAAAATTTAGGTAAAAAAAATTTAGGGAAAAAAATTAGTCCATAATTTTTTTTTAAAATAAAACATCCAAAATTAACCCCTAGCCCAAATTTAACCTCTAAATTTTTTTAATTTTTTAATGTTAAAATCTGAAAGGACATTTGATATTTGGAATGCTGATCCTCTTTTCTTAAAAAAGAAGACGTTGAGCACTTTTAGATGCATCTAAATTTTGCATTCAGAGGTTTTGGAAGGCGTGGGTGTACACTTAGTTTTGGTTTGCCTCACGGAGAATAAGAGAATGGAGGAAAAAAGAGCAAGGACAGAGAAATAAATAGCAGCAGAGGAAAGTACAATAGAAGGAAAAGAAAGAGGAATAAAGTAGAGCATAAGAGAAGGAAGGGAAGAAAAACGAGCAAGGACAGAGAGATGAGAGATAAATAGCAGCAGAGGAAAGTAGCAGAGGAAAGTAGAATAGAAGGAAAAGAAAGAGGAATAAAGTGGAGCAGTGCAAGACCTTTGCAGCAGTGAAATGAAACCTGGGGGAAACACTATCTGTTTTAGAGTTTTCTTTGAAGTATTGTAAACTTGGCTGATACTTTAGATCAAAAGGCCCTTCCAATTTAGTATTTGAAGAAAAAAATTATTTGGCCACAGTTTTTATTATAGTAAATGAAGTCCATTGAGATATATGCATGTAAATTCATAAATCTACATTTCAATAGGAGTCGCTCACTGCTGGTCCTGCAAATTTCAGGTTTTTTTATGTGTTTGTATTTTTAAAAATTGTGTTTCCATGTAATAGGTGTGTGCTCTATTTGATGATTGGTAGCCCTGGTGGTTGTTTAAACGCCAAGCTCAGCTGCTCCAGGAAGAAATAACATTTTTTAATTTACTAAAGCAATTTGATTAGAAAATTCTCAAAAGCCATCCAGCATGAGAAAAATAAAAATGAGCATTAAGTTTGTAAAAGTAGGTTAGGCTTAGATTATTGTGAGTTTTTTTTGTTTTGTTTATCAAGTTGTGATTCTACTGGTTTTGACCTGTGGTTTGAGGAGCCGTGATTCAGGGGCATCTAAGTCATTATAAGTTATCTGGAGATCGCACCCGGTCTAGGCCACACCAACCCTTAGTTAATTGGATTTTTTAGCATGTCTCCTCTCCCTAGCAAAGTGCACAACCACTCCATAAGATTTGGTCCTGGATCCCCTTGCTAACAAAGCCCATCCTCAAATAATTGTACTAGCAAAAATTAACTTCTGTGCTTTCATTTTATTTTTATACTCAGATACACACCAAATTTCTATGCACAGATACTACAAGTAGTTATTCAAATGATACACTTCAAAGGCATGTCCTGGACCCACTCTCAATCTATCGATTTCGAATTATCCAATTATGTATCATAAATATTAAATTAAAAATAACGGGATTCGAGCTTAAAATATACTACTAAAATATGAAGTCAGATCTCTATTACAACTTGAAGCATAAGTTTTCTGCATAATCATGACACATCAAACTATGTGTTGGTGCTGCTGCTGATTTGGAGCATTAGAGTATTCACATTAGCTGAGACCATGTCAGATGTTTATTAATGAATTTGATTCCTCTGATCTTAGATTTAAATGGCAATGGTAAAAAATACTATTTCAATCAAGTGAAAATGCACAGAAATGATATAAAACGAACTGTATATCCCTTACAACTTTATATTGCACGCCGAAACTCATTGATCTCAAATTCAAATGACAATAGTAAACCACTCATAAGAAATACTACTTCAATCCATTCATAAGGCAAAGAAATGATGTATAACGAACTGCATATCCCATTCAAACTAAATATTTTATATTGCAAGCTGAAAGTCATTATTTTATTGCTTCTCTTACTCTTGAGAGAAGTTACACCATGGTACAACTGTAAGCGATTAGACAATGAAATCTGCCCAAATACAAATGCAAACTGTACATGTCGAAACAAATACCAGTAACTGCTACCATCACAAGAACTCAAGGTTGATGCCATGGAGCGTATATCATAAACCATTTGCAGACACCTCCTTCAAATGCAATATTGACAGACCAGCTAATTGAGAAAATCAAGTTTTACAAAACCTGCTATAGAGGAGAAGGTTTTTAGGCCTAGAAAAGTACCTCCTTGGGCATTAAAAATTCACAGGCAAAAAACCCACACTTTCTACTGTCCCGAGTATAATCTTGTATTCCTAGTTTCTTTTAACAAAGAGATACAGAATCCATCCACTCTAAACCAGCCCTTACAATGAGGTTGACACTATTGAGGAAGCAATGTTGTGATTTATCATTCTCCAAACTGTTGCCCATCTGATTCCTCTGGCTTTGTTATCGTTAGATCTGACAGCAGCTTTGTCCAGACATCAACCATGGTTTAGAATTTTTAAACTTTAATAGATTTTGAAAAAAATTAATACCTATTTCAAAAGACTTTCAACCATATACTTTCTTCCTCTGTGAAACACATTTCTGTGCGTTTTAATTGAAAAAATAAGACCCAATTTCTCTATTCATCCAAACTAGGTCACCATATATCCATCTCCCAAAACCCTTACGCCCAAAATTCCCACTATGCTTGGTGCAATGCACACTATTTCTAAAACCATCACTTCCCCAGGCATAACAGGGTCTCTCGGACAAGGCTTTGTTAGATTATGACATATTTGCCAACACAAATGCAAACAGCCATCCCCACCAGCGACTACCTTTAAAGTCAAACGCTGATTGATGAATCGGCTTTCATGTCAATCCTTGGAAACACCCACTCAAATCAAAATAATAGCAAAAACTGCTAAATTGCCTACGCAGGTAATTCCCAAATGAACTGATAAATTAACGGAATCTGTTACTGTTTCATTTACCTCAACCTGTCCTGAAGCTAGGCTAAATAGCCATCTCAACCACCCAACAGACTTTACCATCCACAATTGCATCGTTTCCTGCGTATCCTTAGACGGAAACTTCTGCTTCATCTGTCTCTTAAGGCCCCCAAGGTATAGATGGATAGGGCCCGCCTATACCCGGAGAGGGGCGCGGGAGGGCGTGGCGGCGGGCCCTGCCTGCAAGACTTTACAGGGAAGTGGCTGGCCCTCCAGCTGTATAATTTGGATGAAACCTAAACCTATGTGCTTCCAAACCCACCAAATTGAATTGTTTGATAAAAGCTAAGCGGTTTCAATATTCAAACCCACGAAAGTGTGAGGAACATCATGCACCTTCCAGAATAATGTGATGTCACCAAGCATATAGAAAAGTAAATGACAGAGATGAAACATAATGAATATTCACCCAGCATCTAAAAAAGTAAAATGGGAAAGTACAAAGATAGAATATGATACTAATAAATATAAATGAAATGATATATTTATTTATATAAAATTTTTCAAGCGGGAAAATATCAACAATCTTATATCAATGTATAGTTGTTTACTTAGCATATAAATTTATATCTCTCCAAGTTTATATGTTTCCATTATATGTATAGACATATATCTAATGGAGAGATTAGATTTGGATAACCACATGACAAAATTTACATTTTATTCATGTGTTCAGTTATTTTAAATGATGCAAACAAAAACAAAAGATCAAATATAGACATTTCACAAAATATATATCATCATAGAAATCGTATGTCATTTTTTAACCAAATTTTAAAAAAGCTTCATCAAATTCCATATGTAGTTGAAAACTGTGCATATAGCATTGTCAACTCTTCAATTCGTATGAACTCTGAGTTGATAATTAAAGCTGGTAGCCCTGGGAGTCTCAACAATCTTGTTGTGATATTGGGGCCCATTCGTCCTATGTCAACATATGTGGATTGAAGTGGAGGCATTACTTGTTGCCTAAGGATTTTTTTTCTTTACACTAATCATCAAGCATTTCAATATATAAATAGCGAAGCAAAGTTAAGTAAGTGACACCAAGAAGGGGGTGCAATTTTTCTAAGTTACACGTGTCAAATCAAGTTCTAGGAGATCCAATAGGGTCATTGGTGCATTGAGAAGAAAAATGCATTATTAACTACTATGACAATGGAGATGGTACAACTAGAAGTGAAGAAATCTGATGAAACAAATGCAAATTTTACTCGAGCTTGGAAGGTTGGCAAAATACAATGGTTTTGGTAGCACAACTCTATTTTTGGATTACATTATCAAAGAAGGATCCTAGTTGAGAAGTCAACAACAATGCATTCCAAGAGGGTTAGGGAAAGAAACCCTCATTCAAAAGTTATGTGGCTTGAGTGGGTATTTTGGCAAGAATAAGATGAATGCATTAGTTGAAGAGCACTAATATTGGCCTAGGGTTGTGAAAAACATGAATAAGTGGTTTGGGAGTGGTAGGATCTATCAACGCACCAAGGAAACTGTTGGGTCCCTATAATACTAGTGATTACCCCATTACTATTGTAGTTGTACCCCTTATTAATATTGTTGTGTCCCTATTATCCCCATATTGTTATCACTGTGCCGCATAAAATCCCTCTATTGTTATTTTTGTGGCTTTATACTATTATTGTTAGATCGGCTGGGTTATATTTTGACTCCTTAGACTCCTATATATAGAAAGGAGGTTTTATCATTTGAATCATCCAAGAATTGTTCATTTATGTAATGTAAAGGAGGTTGCCCCCTCGAA
>APFE030863413.1:43065-54716 GCA_000404065.3 Pinus taeda | reverse complement strand
AGTTTGGTAACCTGAAGAGGGTAAATGGGGAATCATTGCCTGATTTCAATAAAAGATTCAATCATATCTATACTAAGATACCAGCTGAAGTAAAACCAACCTCACCTCTCCCAAACTCACTTATGCCAATTCTTTTGACTCTAATTTCTGCCTGCTATTGAGAGAAAGAAGATGTGCCACTCTAGCTGAAATGCAAGATGCAGCCCTTGAGGTGGAATCCAACATCATGGCTATAGAAAAGCTCAAGAGTCATGCCGATAGAAGGAGGCAGAGAGGTGAGGCTTATTCTTCCTCTACTTCATCTTCAGAACCTAAATTAGACAAGATGACTAAGATGATAGAGTCATTGGCTATTGAAATAGCTAAGCTGAAGGTTGAGTAGAGCTCAGGAAAGACAAGGCTTCTAAACACATTTTCTCCAAGAAAACCAAATCCATTCAGAAGAGCAAATGAACAATTGCAAATCATTTAGAGGGGTAAAGAAGAAAATGAAGAACAAAGGGTTAAGGCTCCTTTCCAAAACGTAGTCATGGAGGAGGAGTAGTTTGAAGTAGATGATGAAATTCATTGTATGGAAGATAAGGGCAATGTTGCCTTTTTGACAATGGCTGCCTATGAAGAATCATTATTACAAGACCAAACTAGTCAAGGGTGGGACAGAGAGGCAATTCTATAGACTAGTGAACAACAAAAATATGATCTGAGGTCAAAGACAAACAATGTCAAGGAGAATCCTGCCCAAAAAGCTGTTGTCCCAATAGAGCAACAAAAAATCAGACAATAAAGACCAGCAGCTGACCCAGTCACCCTAAAAGCACCAGCTCAAAAGGTAAGAGGTCCTGTCAAGTCCCCTTCCCCTTTTAGCTTGGAATCAGAAGTCCAGAAATTAAAAATATATGTGCCTCTGATAGAACTTGCAAAGAGTGAAGTTTTTAGAAAGCCTATTCTTGATGCTCTTGAGCTGAAAGCCATACAAGCCCCCACCGACTATGTCAACTTGCAAGATGATAAGCCTGCAATTGTGCTTAGCCCCATGAATGAACCTGTTGATAATAATTCTCCATGATTTTATATCTCCTTGACCATTCATGACAAAATCCTCCACAATTGCCTGCTAGATATAAGGGCCAGCCACAATTTGATGCCAAAACTGTCATGGAAGAGTTAGGCCTTGATGTCACCAGACCATATCATGATCTATTCTCCTTTGATTCTAGAAAGGTCAAATGTCTGGGATTAGTCAAATATTCAGCTATTACCCTAACTTAGCTACCCATGAAGAGTATGATGATGGACATTATGGTAGCAGATGTCCCTCCTAAGTTTGGCATGCTACTATCCAGAGGATGGATTAAGAGACTAGGTGGGACATTATAGAATGATTTATACTATGCCATTGTCCCAGTTTTTGGAGGATAAAGCAAGAGATTGTATAGAGAAGCACAGATGGCCTACATCATCAGTTATGAGAAGAACCCTTCCAATCATCCTATCTATGTTATGGACACTGACTTTGGAGCTTGTATTCTCCAAATAAGAGAATGTCAAAAGGCCTCAATGCGGATCAAGAAATCAGTGAATAAGGTAGAGGAAGAGCAAGGAAGTCAGGTTTGGGAGATGTTATTTGATGGAGCATGTTCTAGGGAGGCTGCAGGAGCAGGGGTGGTGTTGATATCTCCAAAACAAGAAAGCACACATCTATCTTTTAAGTTGGCTTTCAAAGTCACCAACAATATAGCAGAGTATGAGGCTTTGATATTGGGTCTTAACGCAACAAAAGATAGAGGAATCAGAAACATAAAGGTGTTTGGAGATGCCGATCTTATCATTCAGCAAGTGAACAAATGTTTCAAGCAAAGTACCCAAAGCTGAAAGCATATAGAGATGAGGTATGGAGACTTAAAGATTCTTTTGATTATTTGTATATCTCATACATCCCTGGAGTTAAAAATCAGCTTGTTGACTTGCTGTGTTTGCTAGCATCTTTATCCCTCCCATGCCTCCCAGACTTGTTTATGAAGTTCGAATGAAATATAGACCATCCTTGCCTGATAATGTCTAGCACTAGAAAGTTTTTGAAGATGATGATGAAGTGAATAGGTTTCTGCAAGTCATTGATGAATGCTCCAAATTGAAAATTGATCAAGAGAATGAAGCCTTGGAAGAAAGTCCCCAATCCTAGCTTAGAAACAAAATTGGTAAAGATAGCATTTTCCAACTGCCCAGCAATCAGATACCTAAGGGTCTAGTCCCTTTAGAAAGGTTGTTTGACCAGAATGATGTGCCTTATAAAGCTGCCCAAAAGGAAGAACAATCTGTAGTCTGTAAGCATAATATAGGGAATCCATATCAGCCAAGATATGTAAACCTATCCACCCATCTATCTGTTGCCCAAAGTTCTGAGTACTGCAATTTAATGAAGCAATTTGCTGATGTCTTTGACTCAGAATATAGTCACCTGAAGACATATGACAAAAAGATCATCCAACACAAAATCCCTTTAGAAAAAGACACCATCCCTTTCAAGCAGAAGATGAGCCCCATAAATCCCTTGCTCCTTCCCCTAGGTGAAAAAGAAATAAAGAAGTTATTGGCTACCAAAATCATAGTCCCTCTCAGATATTCAAAATGGGTAGCTAATTTGGTGGTGGTGAGGAAGAGAAGTGGAGAAATCAGGCTCTATGTTGATTTCAGAAACTTAAACAAATGCTCTAAGAAAGAAAATTATCCTCTACCCAAGATGGAGCATTTGCTGCAGAACGTCTCAGGGGCCAAAGTGATGTCTTTCCTGGATGGATTTTCAGGGTATAACCAGGTTTCTCTACATCTAGATGACCAAGAGAAGACTGCATTCACCACTCCTTGGGGCACTTTCATGTACTCTAAGAATCCTTTTGGGTTGATGAATGCTGGAGCTACCTTTCAAAGAGCTATGGATATAGCATTTGTAGGAGAGAAGGATAAGTTTGTCCTTATCTAACTAGATGATATAATAGTGTACTCTAGCAGCCATCATGACCATTTGCTGCATTTGAAGAAAGTGTTCCTGAAGTGTAGAAGGTTTGGGATTTCAGTCAATCCTAAAAAGTCACAGTTTGCTTTAAAAGAAGGCAAGCTATTAGGACATGTTGTTTCCGCTGCAGGTGTCCGGATTGACCCAAAAAGAGTAAGAGCAATACAGACCTTGTATATCCCGAGATCAAACAAGGATATCCAGTCATTTCTGGGCAAACTAAATTTTGTGAGGAGGTTTATCCCAAATTTTGCAGAACTTGTGAAGCATATTACCTCCATGTTGAAAAAGGGATCAGAGATCAAATGGACTGATGCAGCAAGAAGATCCTTTGAGTCCACTAAGAAATCTATTATGGAAGCTCCTACTTTAAGCAGTCCAAATTACAACAAGGAGTTCCGTATATTTTCATTTTCCTCTGATGATACCCTTGCAGTAGTTTTATTGCAAGCAGACGAAGAACGTTCAGAGCATCTAGTGGCATTTTTTAGCAAAACCTTAAGGGATGTTGAGTTGAGGTATGATATCATTGAGAAACATGCATATGCTCTTATAAAATCTTTGAAAGCCTTCAGAATTTACATTCCGTATTCCAAGATAATTGTGAATGTACCTTCTACTTCAATTAAATATGTCCTAACGCAGCCTGATGCTGATGGAAGAAGGGCTAAATGGATTGCAAAGTTTATTGAATTTAACATAGAATTGAAGCCCACCAAGATTGTTAGAGGTCAGGGCCTTTTATCATTTCTTAGATCCAAGGGAACAATACTTTCATACTACAGAGTACGGAAGGGGAGACAATTTTTGATGGCCCAGTTAACGGGCGTTTTCTGAAAATTTACGTTCTTTAAGGTTTCCGGGCCTTAAGTTTGTAAATATGTTATTTTAATCAATTTTAGTGTAGACTCAATTAGACTCCATGCCCAATGGAACACTAGGGAATTTTGCCCATTTGGTTTTGACAGGAAAGGCATTGGTCTGCAGTTCGTGAGACCTCACAGGGAGGATCTCATCCCCAGAAGGAGCCAGTGTAGCTCTACTATATAACATTAATTTTCTAAAGTTGGAGGCACGCTTGGTCCATGGTCGTACTCAAAGAAGGCCTATAATGGTTACCCTCACCTTCTCCTTTACCTCTTTCACTCTCCCTTCATTTACATTTCCTATGCTTTTGTTAAAAATCACATAGAATCTATTGTCTTTAAGCCCTGAGCACTTAAACCCTTACCCCCATAAGCCCGCGCCCACAAGATCGGGTGCCTTCACAAACCCACCACTGCAATCTTAGCCGTTGATCTCCATCACCCCAATCCAACGGTCCCCCGTCACATCTGATGATAACACCCGCGCAATCAAATCTCCATCGTCCAATTGTCTCTGCTGCAATCAGACGACGTTCGCTCTCCCCGCGCCTGCAAATGGTTGGGGTGATAACGCGCGATGAAAAGTAGTTTTGTCCTTCCCCTACCGCCACGCATCACACTCTAAATGGAATCACACACCGTTGTCCTTTTACCGCCTTGTGTCCGAAAGCGGTGCGACCAAAACAACTTACCGCTTAGCCTCCTGTTGCTACCCGATAACTCCGGCACGTATCCTCCGCCTGACAGCCGTAAGATCTATACGCCCAAAGTCCAATGATCCGAGATCACCCCGCTCCCATATCTCTCGATACCCTCTGCCAAGCAATCCCAGCCATCCATTTTCTAGATCCTATGGATGATCTTCCTCCATCATCCAACCCATCTATTTTCCATGCAGTACGCTTCCCTCAATCATTCCATGCACCTGAAGGACAAAGGTGATTAGTTTTATTACCTATTTGCAGTTGCTCCTAAACCACCATATTTAACCAATAGTATGGCTGAGGAGGAAAAGGACAGAGCTTGAGCAGGTGAATTCATTTAACAGTCATGGAGCTTCATCCCATACGACACTCCAACCATCTGAGAGGAAAACAAAGCACACGATAAGATCAGATTTATCCACTGAAGCAAGAAAATTGCACCAGAGACTCCATCAGGTAGTTAAAGCGGTTGGTGGTCAATTATGACCCCTCCATACTTAGAATGGCCAAGTGCTTTTGTCATAAAACTCTATATACACCCCCAAACAAGATGTAATCAGGGTTGATGGTTGATGTTTTGATGTAAGGTTCAACTTCTAGAGACTGTAACTACTTTGATATTTGCAGTGTCTCGTCTTCATTTTCAGCTAATACAAGCTTCTTTTGTGTTATTTACTCACTTTCCATGTTTCTTATGTTCCAAGCTATGCCTAACATGCTATATTTTTGAGCTCTTGATGTTTGGCATTAGAGAAGCTGTCATCCTATCTCTGTGTTAAAGTCTTGTATGTATCAGTGAATGAGTTATTCAGGTTTCTTTTCACCTAGTGCCAGAGAGCTGTCATCCTGTCTGTGCATTAGGGAAATAGATTTGCAGACTTCTTTATTGGTTGTAGACATCCATCACATGGTCATGTGCATCTGCTGGTGTGGTCACTATTCTCCATATTCACCCAATCTTTGAATTGTGAGTAATTGGTGGTCTAAAGCCTTATAGTCTGGGGGTGTTCACGCATGTCTGGAGTTAAGCATAGTAGAAGTGGTTATCTGGCTTGAACAAGAATCATTCCTTCCATTCATCCATCTGCAACAATAAGTTGAATTTATATGTTCTCGAGCATCTGTGAGCTACAACCTAGGAGAGTTTCTTGGGGTGATAACATGACCATTGGGCAATAGAGTCAATTTTCTTTAGGTGTATCCTTTCAGCAATGACAGATGAGTTTAATAGGGCAAGGTAGGAAGATTCGTTGGATATTATAGGCTTGATGAGGTGGGAAATAAAAAATGACTAAGTATAAATTAAAGATAAACCAATTAAGAATTCTATTGCTTAACTTTAGTTGAAAACATTGAAATTGTTCAAAAGACAGAATTGAGTGTATTTAAGAAAATTCATATTCTTTATTTTCTTTGAACAAAATAGGTCATAAACACATGTGAAATTATAGAAATAGGAAAACACAATAACAAGAGAGAATATCACTTCACCAACAAAATTTGACACATGAATCTTGAAAAGGTTCTGTATTACTGAAGATTTGTCCACTCGAACTTGTGGAGCGACTTTACATCAATAGTCCTTTTCTTCCATACAGAGATCAACCCTTGCTACTTCGAATATGAAGTATTTATAGAAATTTCAGAATGTCAAGGGAAAATCCTAAATTATCTAAAATTGTTTACACAAATAGTACAAAAATTTAGGAAAGTGAATTTATGCATCTGACTGGAACTATGTTTCTGGCTTTCTATTGGTGACTAGACCTAAACAATAGCAACTGGTTGTTGATGTCCTTCTGGAGATTTGATGATTGTTTACTCTAGTAACTCACACAACTTTTCCCACCTTTGTTCATGTTGCAGTTTAAACTTGATTAACCTCTGGTAAACCTCATCTACCTCTGTGAATTTCTCCAAGGTAGGCTTAGTGAGAAACAAATAACTATTTTCATGTTTGGTCAATAAATCGTAGCTTAGGTCTTCCATTAACGCCTTTCCTATGAGTGTGCCCTTGATTTTAGAAAATTTGACCTGTCTCTAACAATAGTGTACAATTTATTCTGGTAATATTCATGCTTGACCAATTTATATCCTATCCCTTGTAATCTATGGAGACATTTTTGGTGTAGTAGGTTGAATTTGCTATGAAATCTCTTAGTGATGTTTTCCAGGCTGTTTCATTTAGTCTCCAATTTCAGCGTCAAATTCTTCTTAGTGAGAACTTTTCTCACTTCTAAAATGGTATATGTTTTGTATTTTATGTCTAGTTCTTCCAACTCTTCTCTGGATTTTGAATTTAACAGTCTAATTAGAGCTATAGCATCACTTGGTTTGGTACGAAGGTCTTTCTTCACATCTGCTATAAGTTCTTTTGATTTTTGGACCAACTCATCTTTTTCAAATATGATTTCAATAGATGGCCATATCCTTGTGATAGATTTATTGATCTCTACCCATATGTTTTCTTTGGCTTTTGCAATGGTTTTAGCTATGGCAAATTGATTCTCTAGGTATTATATCCTTTGTGTGAGCTTGTGTGTTTTCTGCAATTCTACTAGATGTACATTGTCTACTTTGAGCTTTTGTTCCTACAAATTATTTAATTTCTTAGTAAATTTCCCAATTTCTTGGTCTTTAATAAACATATTTTACATGGCCCTAGCCAAATCTACTAGAGTACTATTAGATTGTCCTTCTGCTGTGAGAATTGTTGTTGAAGTTTGGGCTGATATTAATTACTCGACTGCCAATGTACCTTTTACAAGGATTATAGCCAAAGGAATTTCTTGCACTACACTAGCTTGTTGCTCTTTTTCTTTCAGGAGTGTCCCCAGCTCCTTTTCCATTTTTGAAATCTGATTGTTTTGTTCAATGATGATCTTGAACATATTATCCTTTTTATTCTCCTACTCTCCATATTCCTTGGCCTATGGATCTTCAGTGGAGCAAAGTTTAAGATGCTTCTTCAGTGTTGCTATATCTGCATTCTTGCTCGTAATGATTTATTCGGCTGCCTTTACATCATTGGGATCATATACCAATTTAATGACCAAATACTTGAAATACTTTATCTTTATGTCTTTGTCCCAAGAACAAACTCTTTCTAAATTTAATTTTCCTTGAATATTATTTATTGAAACCTTAAGCTTAGGTACTTCCATAGCTGTGTTTGTAATGGTTTTGTAAATAATTTCTCTAGACTATTTGTGGAAGTCCATCTGGTCAATGAGACGGATTATATCTATGTCAAAAGAGAGGATATATTTATTGTAATCTTCTATTGGCCTAGGCTGAGAAACTTTAGGCTCCAAGAAGGCAACTTGCATTTTCTTCTTCTCTGCATCAAAAGATAACATAAGCATGTGTTGGGTGATGGTTGTATGTTTCCAAAACTGTGAAAAAGTCATGGCCTTGAGTGCCTGGTTCTTTACTTTTTTTCTCTATAAATGAAAAAAATACTTTGATCCTTATTACTTTGGTTTGCCTCTCTCAATGGTGATGAAATTTGTGTATATGTGGTCATTGGGGTCACCAAAGATGTAGTAATATTATCCTCTCTCCTTGACACTGAAGGGATACAGAGACCTATTCAAATGTTGGGTTGTTGTTGTTTTGTATTTTGTTGTTGATTTTCCCCTGTATTTGTAGTCTTATGTTTCTTTCTATATACTATAAAATATTTAGGTGAGATCTCTATTACTAAAGGGGAGATACTTTCCCTCAATCTTTTCTTTGTCTTTTCTCGAGGTAATGGAGTCTATGAAGTAGATAGTACCTACTATTCGGCCTCTGGCAGAATATTGTCCTACCACTCCTCCTGGTTCATAAATTGTTCTATTTCTGGTCTAGGAGTATGGGTGAAGGAAGCATACTTTTGTTCCATTATTAATTTATAGATTGTCCCAAAAGGGTCATAAGACCAAGTAAAGATATGTTTTAAATTCATTTGCTTAAGGATAACCTCTAACTCTTGTCCTGTTGACCTTGCATTGCATATAAATGGCCCAACTTGTGTTTTTATTTTGAACTTTGCCTTCTTCTTGGTTGCTAGGTAGTGCAGCTGATCCATGTTGATCATTTTCCTGATAAAATCCAAGGAAAATATTCGAATAGCTACAAATTTATGTAGTTTATAGGAACAAAATTCATAGCCATATATTATGATATCTGTGTATGATTGGTATAAATACCAGTCCCCTCTCTTGGTCTAATCACTCAAATGAAAAAATCTCTTTATCTTTGGATGTATTTTGGTGTCTGCATCACTATTTAGCAAACTAGTTACCATGTGTACAAATTTATCTACAAAATCATTGAATGTAAATTCAGTGTTATTCTTTGTGACCAAGGAGGTCTAGTGAATGATTGGCTGAGGGTTCCCTTGACTGTCTGTCTTCTGTAACGGGAAAGGGAACCTATCTGAATGACAATAAATAAATAAATACACCAAAATGGATGCATATCTAAAAACTCCTTCGTATGAGAATTCCATGAATTGCTCATGAATCATCTCTACCAAAATTCACTGTAATAGAAAATAGTTGGTGGCTCTTCACCAGTAGAAAATATAGAGAGAAATGAAAAAATGTTTTCATCTACCCATTGGTTAGAGTAGTATCATAAAATGAAATAAAACATGGAGATTATCTGTTTGTCCTTCTCAGGAAAAATAGAAGTAGGGTAGGGAGGGTTTATTTTGGGTAATTGAGAATCATTAGGAAAAAAGTTTCAAACCCTGTGGCTCTCTGAGGGAAATCCAATTTGTTATATATTTCTGTAAGGAAATCTCAATGAAAAGGTTGCCCGGGTTAGTGTTTGTTATCTAGATCATCTCTAAAATTGAGTGGCCATTAATGGAAAATATGACTTCACCATTTTGGGCCACTACTATTGTTTGGCTTAGGATATAGATGAATTGGCACCAGGTTACAAATTCGGGGAAATAATAGGTTTGTAGGACAATGTATTGGGGCAGGAAAGAGTCCCACAATCCTAATTCATCACTGAGGTCCATATGGTTTTGGTTAAGCTAATTGTGAAGTTCGTATAAGTTGAATTCACAATTGGTCTTTGTAACCCGATAAAGCTAATCAACTAAAGGCTAGTGGTCCAAATATATGGCTAGGGGAAACATAGGATTCCCCTGGGGAACATATTTCTTCTTGGAAGACATAATTGAGAAAACTGAGTCGATTTTCCTATAAATATCCGATCAGAGAGCTATATGGTCAAGCGAGGAATTGGAGAGGAATATGAATGCGTTGAAGGTTCTGAAAATGGCGGGGCTTTGAGAGGAGATACAACGTTGATCGAAATAGTTTTCAATAGAAAAATAGCCAAGGAAGGTTCAATGTCCGCGAAATCAGATGTTTATAAAGAAAAATAGTTACTGTTCACAAAGAGTTGTTTATTTTGGCACAGGGGAATAGAATTAATGAATAACATACTTCTATAACAGACCACTGAAAATGAACATATTGGGGGGGGAATGTAGACATGTGGCATTCAAGGATTGGGGGAGATATGGTGATGTGTGAGTGCAAGAGGAAGGCGCAGGGATGAAAGGGTAAGCAAGAGGTACATGGTAGTGGGGGAGTGGATAAGATGGGGACGTGATGTGGTGGAACGATGGGTATAAGACCAACGGGTGGTCTACAGAGGGGAAAGTGGGTTTTAGGGCAACTTGGAGTGGAGTAGCTGAGGGAAGTAGTTTCGGAAAGGGGGGGAGTGTAGTGCACGAGAGGGTGACATGTAGAGGGAATTGGGTTTATGAAGGCCGCTTCCCCAGGCCCCACCTGTTAAATATTATTCGAAAGGGGTTACGGGGGGAAAAATGGTGTGGTTGTTGTTGATCTGGGTGGGCCACATCTGATCCGTTGGTTTGTGTTAGGCCCATATAATACTAGTGGCTCCCCCATTACTATTTTCATTGTATCCTTTATTTTTATTATTGTGCCCCTATTGTCCCCATATTGTTAATAGTATGCCCCATAGAAACCCACTATTGTTATTTTTGTGCCCTTATGTTATACATTATGTCGGCTTGATTTATATTGTGACCCTTAGCTCTATATATAGAAAGGAGGTTTAGTCATTTGTTCATCCAGAATTGTTCATTTGTGATGTAAAGAGGTTGCCCCCTCAAAGAGAGCTGAATTATAAGGCATTGATCTATCTTTTCTATCTTTTTGTGAGCTGGTTTCCTAACATTTGGTATCAGAGCTTGGATTCTAGGGTTTCGCTGCTCCAAACAGGTCATCGTGGAATTTTCACTATAACGTTGTTTTTGTGACATTTCAGAAGCTACAAAAAAAACCATTCGAGACAAAATCATTCTGAACTTTGGGTCTGAATTTCAGAGCTTTTATCGCTATATTTCAGAGATATGATCTAAGGCAGTTAGGTTTTTACAGATTCCAGAATTGCATTCCAAACAGGTGACCTGGGGAAAATCGTCATAACATTTGTTTTGAGCATCACATTGAAATTTCATCAGAAGTTTCAGAAAGAGGATGACCTACAGTTTTCTGTGTATCATTTTTAGGTACTAAGGTCAAAATGGTGACACGTGGCATGTCGTACAAGTTCACTCTACTGAACTAGTCTATAATCAGGTCACCATGGGAGATTTGGCATAACTCTTCCTTGCAGAATCCAATTTTGATCAGACTTGCGAGGTTAGAAAGAGGACTCAAAGGGCTACCGCAGGATGAGATTTCAGATATTCGAGATCTGTAGTTACAGATACATAACATATTCAATATCGATCTCTTACAAAGTGAAAAAAAGGTGTGTAGTTTTTTTTTAAATTTTGCATAAGATTGGTTTGAAAAAATAGTTTGATGGAATTCAAAGGAAATAATGAAGAATTATTAGCATTAATTAATTCCACGAAGAAAGAAAATTGAAACACCTAGTAAGAAATCTGAAATCTCTAGCATGACTTGTGAAGAAGAGGAAGAAATGCAATATGATATATCAAAATTACATGACCAAGTACAACAAATTTCACTCTCACTAAAGGTAAATGAAGCCAAGATGAATGGCGTGGAAGCTAATATGAAT
>APFE030863413.1:20439-42679 GCA_000404065.3 Pinus taeda | reverse complement strand
ATGGAAGAATTGAAGATAAATATGAATAGGTTGCTACAAGAAAGGGTCACTAAGGGTGAAAGGGTAGTAAAGGAAACTCATGATGAGAACAAAAGAAATGTTAATCATGAGTCCATAGACTCTAATGTTGGATCGAAGACCCACCATATTCCCAAAATCGATATGAGGAAGTTTGATGGCAAGGATCCCGCAACATGGATATTACAGATGGAGCAATTTTTCGATCTCAATAATGTGCAAAACACACAAAAGGTACGTATGGAAACTTTATATTTGGAACCAAATCAGGTTGTATGGTATCAATGGCTTTGCTCTCGTAAACAATTTATCACTTGTGCAATTTTTATGGAAGAATTGGTAGCACATTATGAGGATACAAAAAGTAACCTTTTTTTTAGCCAATTGATAAGTCTCAAACAAAAGGGTTCAATAATGGAGCACATTGAGGAGTTCCAAAAATTGAACATAAGGGTAAAGATATTCCAGAGGAGCATAGGATTGATGTGTTCATAGGGACTTTAAAGGATAATATTCAACATGATTTTTGCCTTTGGGAACCTGATTCATTGGAGAAGGCATTCAGGTTAGTAAGAAAAATTGAAAGCAAAATTATGGCAACCAGGAAGCCTACCACTCACAACTATAAAGATGGAAGTGTTGTTTCCCCTAGCCTTGCACAACCTACAAGGTTGACAACAGAACAATTGGAAGAAAAAATAGCAAAAGGGCTTTGTTACAGTTGTGATAGCAAATACACTAAAGGTCATAAGTGTGATGAGAAGAAATTATTCTACATAGACTATGAAGAGGAGGAATAAAAGGAACAAGAAATGTCAAAAGAAGAGGATATACTCCAGGAACAAACCCTAGATAAAGAAGAAAGGAATCCGGCCATATCTTGTAATGCATTGGCTGGAATTACCACTCCTCAAACTATCAAGATAGAAGGACATATCAAGAAGAAAGAGGTAATAGTGTTGATTTATTCGGGAAGTACCCATAATTTTATTCATTGTAAGATAGCAAAGTAATTGAATTGCTTCCTATATCTAGCACCAGAGTGTCAAGTAATGGTTGCAAGCGAAGGAACCATAAATTTCTCTAGGAAGTGCCATAATATCAAGCTATCAATGGGAGAATATGTATTGAATAGCCCAATGCTTTCCATTCTAATGGGTGGTGCTCATGTTGTACTAGGAGTCTAATGGCTACAATCCTTGGGTACAATATCTTTTAATTTTCAAGAGATTTTCAGGAAATTTGTGTGGAAGGAAAGGACGTCGAATTAAGGGGTATTGTAGGGAAACCAGGAAAGATAATCCGCTCTAACGGTACGACAAAGCTTCTAAATAAGGAACAATGAGGTGCACTTACACAATTATGTTCGCTAGACATTCCCACATCAAAATCATCTATTTCTCCAGATCTCCAAAAAGTCTTGGACAATCATTCCAAGGTATTTGAGACTCCCAAAGGTCTCCCACCTATTCGTGATCATGATCATGCTATTCATTTGACTCTAGGAAGGTTTCCTCGAAACATTAGGCTGTACAGATATCCCTATGGCCAAAAGAGTGAAATTGAACATATGGTTGCAGGAATTCCCATGACAATGGTACTCTTACTCTAATCACTATTGAGGGTTCTGGATATGCCTTCAAGGAAAATGGCCGTTGAGTTCGACTTTATCGCAAACCACTCACTCAGGAGTTCTTCTTCCAGCAGCTACACAAAGACTCTAATATGGAAATTTTGGGGGAGGGAGAGAAGTCTTCCTCACCTGTGATTCATTAAATGATTTATCTCTTTTTACACTTTGGACATAATTTCTTTGTACATATTTTTGTATCAACACTTTGTTGTTCCTTTTTGAAGCAACAACAATTTTATTATTTTCTGTTATTCCTTTTCTCAAAGGGACAACATTTTCGTTTTGTTGTTCCTTTTTCAAAGGAACAACACCTTTTGGATCAGCCGTTCATTTTTCTTTAACTTTGTTGTTGTTGTTGTTGTTGTTGTTTTTTTTTTTTTTTTTACCTTGTGTTTTTGTTGTTCCTTTTCCAAAGGAACGACATTTTAGTTGCTTTCTGTTCCTTTTCGAAAGGAATGACATTTTTGATTTTCTTGCTGTTCCTTTTCCAAAGGAACAACGTTTTCATTTTCTGTTGTTCCTTTTCCAAAGGAACAACACTTTTGTTTTTTGCTGTTCCTTTTTCAAAGGAGCAACACTTTTGATTTATGTCGTTCCTTTTCCAAAGGAACAACACTTTTGATTTTTGCTGTTCCTTTTACAAAGGAACGACATTTGCGTTTTCTGCTATTCCTTTTCCAAAGGAACAACACTTTTGATTTCTGCTGTTCCTTTTCCAAAGGAACAACACTTTTGATTTCTGTTGTTCTTTTTCCAAAGGAACAACACTTTTGATTTCTGTTGTTCCTTTTCCAAAGGAACAACACTTTTTTTGCTGTTCCTTTTCCAAAGGAATGGCATTTGTGTTTTCTGTTGTTCTTTTTCCAAATGAGAAACATTTTTGGATTTTTGTTGTTCCTTTTCCAAAGGAACAACATTTGTGTTTTTTGCTGTTCCTTTTCCAAAGGAGCAACATTTTTTATTTTTGTTGTTCCTTTTCCAAAGGAACGCCATTTGTGTCTTCTGCTGTTCCTTTTCCAAAGGAACATCATTTTTTTATTTTTGTTGTTCCTTTTTCAAAAGGAACACCACTTGTATTCTTTTTCTCTTCCTTTTTGAAATAAAAACATCCTCGTATTCCTTATGCTTGCTCCCCTTGCTGTTCTAAATTAAGGATGCCTACTATTCCTGTTCTTTCAAGTCTTTCGGAACATAGCTATGCACTTATGCAATGGATACAAAATGAAAACATACTGAAATCAGTGAATTATAAAATCACTATCTTTATAAGAAATTGCTCTGAATTGATAAGAGGACAGAGGGAAGGACACACTTAGCCATTATCTTTTTCTCTCATTCTTCCACTAATTCTGCTCTGGTTGGTTACTTTTATCATGCTGGTTCCTTTTAAATTTCCACAATTCTCTTTGATTATTATTCAAGAATAAGAGAAAAGGGTTTACATGTTCCTATTGAGATGTTAAGACTTCTTCCACCATTCCTACTCTTAAGGAGTGTTGAACCACCCTTTGTGTATAAATGGGAAAGTTCTTGATGAAAAAGGAAAAGAAAAAAGCGAAAAATGATGTTTTATTGACTTGTTTATATAAGTTTTCAAATGTAGGATAGGGGGTCTCATCAAGATCCAACGTACCATGATCATGAGGAAGAAAGTGAAGTAGCATTCCCACTATGGCCACCACACCAGGGATATGGTCCAAAAGTTATATCAAATAAAGAGCCCTTGGAACAAGAGGTTTCATCACGAGTCAGCCTGCCCACTTTTCCTTCCTTCCTCGTGAATGGCATTATGGCTAACTGGTCACCAAGCCAGCATAATGGCCTACATCTTGACATCGCATAGCATTTCCTAAGCATACACAAAGGATCATGGTTCCATGGGTGAAACAAACAACTCTGCCAAGGTTATGGACACCTGTTGGCAGTAGAGCTCTGTTAATGGTATTGAAGTCACATTACTTATACACCAATAGGTAATTATTAACATCCTTCTGTCTCTTATACCTTTGTAATAAGTCACATAAGAGTATGTATATTATTTCCCAAACCATTAAACACATGTAAATCTATTATCACCAATCATGATAGAAAAATTTGACAACGACCGCATGAGACTGTGTGTGCATGGCAACTGTCCTATCCTCCCAGCCTCGCATCATATCACAGTAGTCTCTTTCTTGTTAAGCGATCCGATTATACAACCTCGATTTTGGTAACCTGCCGCTTTTGTAAACATGGCATGTTGCCATAAGTTGTTCATTTATGACCTTGTTTTAGGGCAGATCGGCACGCCGCTCCTTTATTTGACGGCCGGGGACGACCTATCACATTGCGGGGTGGGGGAGGTTAACCTCATTATTCATTGGTTTACGTGTCAAATAGCTATTCAGGAAAGTGTGTACTTGGGAATAGCAGGGCTCAACGGTATAATATTTTTTATTTTTTATTTTCTTTATTTTTGCATGGCTTGTTGTTCCTAAGCCATTTCCGTAGTATGCTCTGCGAAAAATTAGTAAAGTTCTTCAGAATTTAAGCAAGTCCTGCGCTTTGTTAGTTTCTCTGTGCTTTAACAGTTTGAATAGCTTTCCGTTCCATTGTCGTTTCTGACATTTTACAGGGAAACCAAAAAATGGGAGGAAGATCAATTCGGAGAGAACCACAGGTATTGACAGTCTCTGATGCTGCACGGGAAATCCTGGCAAGAGCAGGATGGTTAACTTATCTCAATCCTTACAGGAATCCAATGAGACCGTAGCAATAGAATTCTTGCAGAACTTGTAAGAAGATCACTCCACAGTAAGGGGGAGACACATAGCAGTCACCAATGACATAATTGCAGAGGTCTCGGGACTGCCAGCCGCTGGACCTGTGTGGACGTTAAAGAAGGAGAGACTGCAAAAGATCATAAAAACCTTCCAGGATGAAGGCCAGAACTTGCCAATCAGAGGAAAGGGGGTTCTACCAGCAGCATTAGGAGAGTCGTGGGTGGAATTAGCAAAGACTATTCAGAGCTACATCACCTGTGAAGGCAGGAAAGATGTGGTAAGACCATGACACATTAAACTTTTAGCCATATTAAAGCAGAAGTGCTCTGTAAACTTACCTACATTTTTAAATTCATTACTTCATGATGTTGCACGAAGCATGAAAAAGGCACAGCATGTAGAATTAGTCGTAAGTCACCATGGGCTGATACGGTTAATAGTTAGCAAAAGCCTTGCCTAGCATTAGAGCAGCTAGGAAGAGCTAATTGCCGTGATAGACGGGGGATTGACCATGCCATCCCCAAAATGTAAGCATGCCACCAATACACCAGATCACCCATTAAAACGAAGAAAATCAGTTATATTGGCATGAATTAAAGGGAGGCTAGAGAATTCCCAAGGGGATACCAGCTAACCAGTAGAGGTAGATGATTCAAGGGATGAGCAGCCCCCACAATTAGAAGGCGAAGAAAATGAGGAAGGAATGCAAGGAAATGAGAAAGGAGAAATGGAGGAAGAAATCGAGCAACCTGAGCAGGAGGAGGAAACAGTGCAGCGTGAAGGCATCCCATTGAAAAATCCATTGGGAGAATATGAATTGGCCAAAATTTTGGCCAATATAGGCGAGTATGGCCAACCCTCAGCCCACTAGCCTCTGTGTTGAAGAAGAACCAAAAGAACACTCTGCTCAGGATAAAAATGCACCCAAGGAATTACATGACGAGAAGGTAGAAAAGGAAAGCCAGCCTGTTCATGATGAAAGTATGACAGGAGAGAAAAGTGATATAGAGGAGGAACAATCGGTTCCTAGCCAGACTACACTGGAAGAAATTCTGGAAGAAGAGGTGGCGGAAAAAGAAGTCACCCAGGAAATAACAGAATCGGCTAGGGTTATTTCCTTTGAGCAACTTGAGCAGAGCAATGAGGAAGCACCCCAAGAGGAAAACTAGGGAATTGGCTAGGATAGTAGTCTAGGCCCAAATAAACAGACAGTTGTTCCTTCTAAGGAAGCAGAAGAAATCAAACAATTACGAAAAGAACAACAAACGTTACTAAATGTGATAGCTCGACTTCGACAAGAGATTAGGATTGTAAGGATAAGAAAGAGAACAAAGAGAACTTCTAGGGAAACACATGCAGCTACTCCGGTGAAATCCCCCAAGAAAAAGGTTCGAAAGACCCTTGTTCAGCTTGTTGTTCAAAATCCTGCTGAGGAACAGTCTTCTGTTCAAATTGCTGTCGAATAGCAGCTGTTGTTCAAACCGTCGTTGACAAATAGTCTGCTGTTCAAGAGCAGACTACCATTCAAAAGAAAAAGGAACAACATTCTATTGTTGCTCATATTGAAGTACAAACAGACGATATAATGACTGAGGACAAGGAAGTTCAGACAGAGGTGCAACCCTCTGAAAGGATGCAGACTATGAATGCAAGGCAATGCAGTGGGAAGATTCAGGTGAACCTCCCACTCACCACTACCATGTGGGATAGTGATCCGAGGATGGTAACCCTACGAGAAGGTTTGATGCAAGCTCAACAAACAACAAAAAAACTCATAGAACAAACAGTTCCTCGAGGAAGGTATGAAGAATTACAACAACAGCTAAGGAATGTCAATTTATCTGAAAGCCAAGCCTTTGAAGGGTGGGGAAAGGAAGAAGAAAAAGTCACAAAGGTAACTCGTAGGTTAGATACAGTTATCAAACAGATGGATACCTTATGCTCTTTGTACACTGACGTCGTAGCATGTAGAGGCCCTGCTAAGAATTATGCCTTGTTTTTAATGGAATGATATTTGCAATTGAAAATAAAAGCTGTCAGAGCAGGCGCCCCTATACAAATTAATACCATTAATGATTTTATAAATTACTGTAAGCACTATGGAGTGAAGGTTCAAATGTTACTGTGTGAGTTCTATCTGCATAACCTTTTGTTAGACCAGGACACAAAGCAGAACCCCGACCCTTTTGTTGGGGACCTCCAATTGCAGGCATTTATTTCATTTGGGGTTAATCAAATCAAGTGGCTTAAAGCCTATAATGCTTTCCAAAGACAAGAATACGGATTAGACTTATGGGTAAGAGCTGAGCCTAGGAATCCAGTGCAGTTGTGAAGGGAACATAGGAACCTCATGGGGACTCCAGGCGTGATTGAAGCATTAGGTCCCATTCATATAGCAATCAATCGGCAGGGAATAGAATACTTTCTCACTATTAAAGACCTTGCCATTGATGCGGCTAAATTTCGATATCAGATCTCTAATCCAAATATCCAAATCAGGGAACCATTTAATTATGAAAATTTTAAGTTAGCCGCCAATCACTTGCACCTCTATGGTGAATTTATCCTGAGAGCAGGGCCATCTTGGTTAGGATATAAATACTGGAGTCCAATTATTTGGCACCTTGCACCTGGGTACCAAGCCCTGTATGAAATGCCTGAGGGTCAAACCAACTATTTTTTTGAACACCTAGTTAGGCATCATGGCTGTAGACAACCAAATGAAATCCCTTCTCCAACCTACTCTCTCACTGCCTTACACGTTAACTACAATGTTTTCATGAGGGCATGAAAAAGGGTAAGCAGGGGGGTGTGTGGAGTACTAAAGAAGGTATGTTTTTGGTGATTATTTTAGCTTCTTTTCATTAAAAATTACAAACCTTTTGCATCATGAACTAGGAAGATAATGGGAAATCATGACAAAATCTATAAAGATCTATATGCAACATGAAAATGCTAATAATCACTATTTCTTATGCAGGAAAAGGAAAAAACGAAATACTGCCATTCTAAAGAAAAGGGTAGGGCCAAGTTAACTGTTGTCCCTTTGGCAGTGAACCATATGCAAACAAGGCGAACCAAATTAAAGCATATCAGCCAGGGAAAGGAAATGGAGATATCAGCTTGGCACAAGAAAGTAAAGGGATAACTGAGAGTCAACAATTTGGCGAATCCATCAGGATCCTTTGATCTTGAGGGATCATTGCTTTAACTATTTGTGCACCTAGACATCTTCGCCTTCGCCATTATAAAAAGGGACAACACCGTTATCCCGGGGGGTAGTCTATTATGTTTCTATGTAACTTTTCTTAAGTTTGAACTTTGATCATCGACTCTCGTCGAGAAGTGATCCGCTATAATTCTATTTCATGCATTAATACAAACTTGGTTGTTATTTCATCTTTGATCCTGGAATAAACTCAAGCAGTGTGCCCCTAGAGGCTAAGGGCCCGGCCCTGGTGGAACACTTGCTCCTATACTATTACTTTTGGTTTATGCGTGGTTTTTCTTATCAGCTCTATTCGAATACTATTGCTATTCCATTACAGAGTATCTATGTTGTGCACTTATCCTTTGGTATTACTGAATTCATCCTAGAGATTATATTTCCTTGCGATTGTTGAATCTATTAACGTTGTCATTCCATTACAAAATACAATCATATTCTTTATAACTAAGATTGATAACTGGATTACCAAGATCAAATTACTATTAAGGTGTGAGATGTGTTAAGTTGTTGTGCATGTATGTTTGGCTTTCAAGTGTTGTTTTATAGCCCATTATTAATCAGTGTTGTTCTATTTCCGTTCGCTGCTCGATTCATCCTTAAAAGTAGGGGATTGCCATTTGATTTCTGTAGGACATGATTGTTGCATTTATTCTTGTAGACTAAGGTGTTGTTGCTTATTAAGTTTGGTTGCTGTTACAATTTCCTAGTCGCTGTTCCATTCCTTATTTGTTGTTTCATTTCCTGTTATTTGCATTATTATTGTTTTGGTGTGCAGAACGATCTGAGACTGTAGTGGGCATTGAAATTTGCTGTCTAGTCCCCAGATCGACGATTTGTTCCTTGATTACTTTTGGTTACATCAGTTTCCAAAGGGATGAGTTATTTTCACTGGACCCTTGACTGATATATTGCTTATTTTTCTGAATGAATGATTTAGGCTTCAAGGTATTTTGCTGTAAGTAGATTTTCTTTCAAGCATCCATTTACTCTTGTATTTTCTTGAGCACTATCCTACTAGCATTAATATGGGAAATGATGGCCTCAAACTGAGACACTCTTTGAAATAACAAAACGTTCTTGGATTGACAAATTAATGTGAGATAATTAGAGGTGAAAGAGACCCTTTTTACAACTCGACAATCAAGTTTAGTTCTTCTGTTATAAATCTTTTTGATGTTCTCTTGGATGACTTGTGTTCTATTGTAAACTTCTTATCTTTATTGTTGTAGTTGTATAGTTTAGTTTATCTTCCTTTGTAGATCATTAGGTTCAACTTGTGAATCTTGTAGTAATTTGAGAATGGGGATTCCTAGGGATGTGGGGAAAACAACATCTACCCCATAAACTAATTAGAATGGAGATATACTAATAGACTTTTTGGTACTAATTCTGTCGACCCACAAAGCATTGACTAATTTATTATGCCAAGACTTTTTGTTATCGTGCAACAACTTCTTAATGATATTGACCAAAATTTTATTTGAAGACTTCACTAATCGATTTCCCTGTGGGTAATAGGAAATAGAGTGACCCAATATTATGTTGTATTTGTTGCAAAAGTCCACCATCTTCTTTGATTTGAAGGCAACTGCATTATCAGTAATAATCTTATTTGGGCATCCAAATCTAGAAAGAATGTTACCTTCTAGGAATTTGGTGATCACTGCATCTATGGCTTGTCTTGTAGGTATAGCTTAAATTCATTTTGTAAAATAATCAGTGGCTGTAAGAACCCACTTATGATGGGATAAGGAACTGGGATGAATTTCTCCAATGAAATCCAAACCCCATTGCTGGAAAGGAGTTTCAATAGATATGGGTTTCAATGGTAGGGGTAATAATTTTCTTTTTCCTTCAAATATTTGGCATTGATAACATGTGGTGACTTTCCTATGGATATCTACAAATAAGGTGGGCTAGTAAAAACCAACCCTTAAGATCTTGTTTGTTGTAGTCTTCCAGTACAAGTTCCCTCCACAATATCCTCCATGGAATTCCTGCATAACTTTATCTGCTTCATCTTTTAGTAAACAATCAAGAAAGATTCCTATTGCATATTTCCAGTACACATTATTATCCAAAATACAAAATCTTATAGCTTTCAATATAAGAAATCTAGCTTTAGACTTAGTCAAACCTAGAGGAGCTTGTAAATTTTGATGTAGAAAGACAATTTCTTCATACCATGAAGAGGTAGCAAAGGCTTATGAAACCTATGGCGTCACCTACTCTTCCTATTCATCCAGTTCAAATATGAAATTTATATAAAGTGCATGGAAATTAGATTATGCCATTAGTTTTGCCAATCCTCGACCTTTGATCAACCTCGTGGGTTTGATTTAAAGATAATATTCTAAAATAACAACAATTCATTTTCCCCTCTTGCCATCAGGACCAGTTTGTGTCAAAATATATTTTACAATAGCATTAGGGAAAAATGAAATTATATGGAAGCGTAAGATGTAAACTCTAAAGTCCTTTAGAGCTTTTACCAAGGAAAAATCCTATTTCTCCATTATATTGTATTTAAGTGAAGCATACCTTAAAGATCTACTAAATAAAGCTATTGGTTGTTCTTGTCCTTCGTTGTTTTTCTATAATAAAACATCTGCAATAGTATGATCAGATGCAAAAGAAAATATCATAAAATCTTTGGTGAAGTCAGGACTACTCAATACACGAGTAGTTGTTAAAGCTAGTTTTACTTCGCTGAAATATTCTTTGGCTTCAATGTTCCATTTTATCTCAGTATCCTTTTTTAACATATTTGTGATATATCTTAATATTTCAACTAAGTTAGTGATATTCTCCTAATGAAGGACTGAACTTATTTCTTATTCCTGTGTGGGTCAATTTTGAGAACAACTTCAACTCTACTAGCATCAATTCTAATGCCTTAGAAATGATGTGGCCTAGAAGCTTTATGATCAAGTTCTCAAAATTAGGCTCAAAACTCAAAGTGGAAAAATCTCGATAAACTTAGCTTCAGATCGAAGTGTTCGTCATCTTGATTCCAATGGTGTGAACGACACTCGAATCCGAGCTCATATGAAGAAGTTAGAGCAAGTAAAAGTTTAGGTTCAACTGGGACAGATGGTAGGAGAAGATGACATGGCATGAATCTTCAGTGAATGGGGAAGCGCCAAGTGGCAAGCTGCCATTGGCCCCGCATTTCACAAATCGCATATCACAAGCAGGTTGACGTTAAAGAATCAACCCTAGAACAAGCCAGGGTGCAATTCGATAATCGTAATTGCACATCGCAAAAGGGAATTACTATAGAAATCAACCCCCAAGTTACTAGGTTGTGATGAGATAATATCAATCACAGATCATACAGTTCAGAGTCCCGTATATATGTTACCCCATGACTTTGCCGGTTGTGATTTGCGATGGATCCTAGATGCGATAATATTATGGGTTTCAGTTGATAGTTTCATCAGGTCCATCATTTATCGCAATCACATATCACCCACGCTACATTCACAAACCATAAGAGTTTCCAGTTCTTTCTAATTATGATTTGTGATGGAGTTGTTGGCACCGATAGCTTATGGCCTTCGTGTGGTGAAATTGTAGGATCATTGCAGAAATCATGCAATTTGTGGAGCAAATATTGGGAAAACTAGGGAGGTCATAAATTCTTCATTTTTCCACCAAATTGGATGCAAAAACAGGATAGATAGCCATTTTCGAATATTCTAGACTCATTGGAGTAGGTTTCAGAAGCATTTGAGGATTTTAAGCACATCTTTTTACACTTTTGAGCATAATAGAGAGACCCAAGCCATTAGAAGCTGAACCAAGGAGACGTAGCCCATGAGGGGTGAACTCACTTATCATGTTCCTATTGTAATGTGTTTTTGATGATGTTATGTACATGTTTAAGCTACTGTTTAGTCTCTTATTTATGTTAAATTTCTCATAAAATTAACATAAAAACTCATCACTTCACTTGCAAAAATTCCTGAATCCTTAAGCACAATGAAATCATTTTGTTCCTAATATGAGGGGGATCTTAGCACAACAATCTAATATTCTAAATCAAATCATTTTGGTATCAGAGATCTATGTTTTATTTTTGAAAGAAGGATTTATTTGTTTGCAATTTTATGTCATGCTTACAAGGTTAAAACTCAAAACAGGAGAAGGGAAGATGGTTGGAAGCCCTGAAGTTGGGTCAAGGGGAAGGAGAGAAAGGTTGCCACAATTTGTAACACCATTTTAGCCTCGAGTTGTAGTTGAGACTCCAGAGATCATGTCTCATGAAGGATAACCTACAAACATGACATAGGATGAGAAGACCTTCAGAAAGGATTTCGTTAATATGACAAAGATGATGAAGGTCCTCTATGAAGAGAGGAGTACCAGGTTGCAGGGGGAAAGTTCCAAACCTCCCAAAGGAGAATGCTCTTTAGGAGGAGTTAATGTAAAAGGAGGTAATAAAAATGGAAACAAACCTCCACCCTCTCCACCATCTTCTTCACCTTCTTCTTCACAAGCATCTTCACCCTCTTCCACTATCACAACCCTTACTCATACTCATCACCATACTTCAAAAGGAACTAGTAAATCACCTTTTTTAAAACTTGATGTTAAATTTGAGTTGGCCATGTATAATGGTGAAGTGAATGCATAGAAGCTTGATAATTGGATTAGTCAATTTTAGGTTTATTGCAAGATTTAAAAACTTCAAGAGGATGACATACATATTCAGTTAGCTTCCTTGATAATGGAGGGTGCAACACTAGTATGGTGGGAATCAAAGACCCAAGAGGAGATTCAAAAACATTGTAATATCTCAATTTCTTGGAATGATTTGATTGCTACAGTAAAAATACTATTCTACCCTCTAGATTATATGCAGAAAGCCATCATGAATTGGTATAGCTTTAGACAACTTAAAGGTAAAAATGTGCACGATTACACCCAAGAATTCAAAAAAAGGTCTTTGAAGTTAGGTGTAGATTTGCAATCACAAGACACATTGCTGAAGTACATAGGGGTTTTACACAGTTACCTCAAGCATACTATCTTAATGTTTAATCCCAATAATCTAGATGATGTGTGTGCAAACCACTCATCTTGAGGCAAGAGGTAAAAACACCCCTGAAGAAGGTATTAAAAACCCATTTAAGAGTAAAGGAAAGGAAAAGGATTTCAAAGGGAAGGTAAAGAAAGATGCATCTATCAAAAAATAAGGAGAGAAGTTACATGAAAACATTGTTCCAGACAAGATCATGATGCAGCTCATTGTTGGAAGCTTCATCTCGAAACGAGAACAAAAAGAAAGAACAACAAGGGAAAACAAAAGACAATTATAACCACACAACAGGATTTGGGATCTGATTTGGGTGGTGAAACTAAAATCACAACCATGGGGTTAAAAGGAAAATAATCCATTGCTAGGATTATTTCTTTAAACTCGCAAAATGAAACTCCAAATGTAAAGAGGAGAGTAGAACTTTTTCATATAAGGGTGATCTCAAAACATAACAGGATTGATACACTTTTTGATAGTGGCTCTCAAGCCAATATTATCTCTGAGAGAATTTTCAAAAGTTTAAACTTGAAATCTGTTCCACATCATAAATCATATCCACTTGGATGGGCGTGTAACAATGCACAATTGTAGGTTACTAGAAAGTGTAAATTGAAATTCTCCATTATCACTTCATCTCAAAAGTTACCAGTAAGAGGTATGGAGACTAATCTCTAACTTCCAAGCATTCAATATCATTGTTGTGCCAAGAATGTGTAACCCAACTACCGATACCTTAGCAACGTAGCTGCTAGCATGTCATCGCTTAGGGATAGATTTACTGTTGAAAATTTTTATAAGCCTTGTATCCCTAATAACATAACTAATATATGTATTTTTGATGATGATCAACAAGTACTACACTTCATGGACAATGCTTATGCCTTCAAGGACACAAAAACTGATGAAGATCAACATGAGTAGTCCCTGCAAGCTACAGTCGATGACAAGAAAGGAAACCTCATCCCCAAGGGTGTGGTTTCTCTCAAAAGGCTCTATGACTTGCAGGACCACTTTCAAGGGTCAAGAAGCAACAAAACCCATAGTTACACCATGATAAACGAATAGATCAATCTCAAAACATACCACGATTCAAAGTTCGTTAGTCTCGGTATGTGCTGCACACCGTAGGAGTGGACATTTTTTGACCACTTGTTCAAACAGTACCAAGATGTGTCTGTGTGGGCACATGATGGCCTGAGTACATACGACACATGAATAATCCAACAAGTGATTTCCACCAAAGAAGGTTTCAAGCCATTGCAGCAAAAACCGAGGAAGGTACATCCGTCACTTGAGCCCCTTATAGAGAAATAACTAATATGTTGGATTCTCAAGTCATTTACAAAGTTCGTTATTTTACATGGGTTGCTAATTTAAGTTTTGTACACAAGAAATCCGGGGGAATCTGATTATGCATTTATTTTCGAAACTTGAACCACTCCTGGAACAACAAAAAAATACCCCGTGCTGTCATCGGAACCTATGTTACACACAGTATCTAGAGCAATAATCTTGTCCGCGCTTAATGGTTTTTTAGGATACCACTAGGTTCCGATAGCAGATCCTGATCATCTAATACTAGTTCAAGAGAAGCTTTTCCCACACACATACCATCTACAATCACTTGACAGGAGGGTTGAAAACCTTCTTGTCAATGACCAAGATCTCAAACTCTATCTTCAGTAGGCCGGGTCACGCCCCGCACCATGTACATAGTCTATTTATTGCTTGTTGTTTTTTCGATTTGCTTACTATTTTATTTTATTTTGTTTTTCTTGTTTAATATCATGCCATTTATGGTTTTGTAAATAAGTGTTTCCCTCTACTGAGTTCTGGTTTTTGAATGAGTATGTGGCTGAGATCTAAAGAGTCTTGTGACACCGCAACACTTGGTCTTTCCTACACCCGTCTTCTATGTCGTTGGTTATAACCTTCGACCAATGAAGTCTTGATAGAAAATACGAGCCGTCTGCAACAGAAGCTTGATTCCAACCATGAAACTGTGTCCATAGTGGGAAACCCCATGCCTGTGCTTAGCTTTCTGCTCTATGTGTTCAATATCATCCAACTAGTAGAAACGAAGAAGGGGAAATCTAAACGAGAAAACCTATGTCAGAGGTATTACATGCTTATCTGAAGGAACAACTTGTTCTACTCTCAATAAGTCGAGATCTCTCTTCCACCCTAAAAAATAAATAAGTGCCTATGCACAGTCCTCTTAAAACATATAAAGGTGAAAGAAGAGAAAGGCTTCCTGTGCAGAGAGGTGAAGCATGCAACTCCACTGGAGTACTAACCAGGCTCACTGGTAGTGGAGAAATGTGTGTGTTCCTATGTGACTCCATTGTTGTACTATCCAGGCCTGCTGGTAGTGGAGCAACACTAGAGATGAAAACTTATACTCTGAATTTTTTTAACTTGTGAGCCAAACTACCCTTCCCGATTTTGAAACACTATTATCAAGCTGAAATTTGTTGTTGTGTTTCATTGAGTTGGAGAAAGGAAAACCATGTATGTCCATAGGGTAAGTGGGGAAGCCGAAGTAACTCGCACAATGATTCAATACTCCCTAAAAGACTAAGGTCCTGTGCTGTGAATGGACCAAAAAAGAGAATCTGGAGTTCAACCAGTGTGTTGCCAAGTGTTCTAGCATCTTCAACACCCTCAAAATTTTTGGCATGCATTCAATTTTAGAGCCTTCCTTGGGTTTTTATTTGATATTTGCAAGCACTTGATTTTTTTTTGTGAGCCCATGTTGAGTCTTTACACCATCCTCGCTTGACTGTTCATCGAACATATTTTGGCATGTTGGTCACAATGTTATGCTTGGAGTCATGTTCTGACCGTGTAGAATGTTCACCTTTGTGTGTACAAGTTGTGTCTGCTATGTAAACATCTGTCGTACTCACACACAAAGTTGTATGCACTGTCATGCAAGCGTCGTCGTGGTCATTCGATGATCTATCACAAGTGTTGCACTTGTCGATCACACCATTGATCAATCACACTAAGTGTGTGTTGTCTTGTTGGTTCGAGGGATCTTGTCGTCATGTCATGTTGAGTGTGTGTTCATGAGGTCATGCATGTACAAAGTCAATCATTCACACACTTGGTCATTTTATTGAAACTTTGTCAACGGGACAAACCTATAACAGCCAGACATCCTCTGAGTTGCGTTGCTCTCTGTGATTATGAACTACTATCGAGAATTGTGTAAAGCTTGAGGCTGCCTCCCAATCAGTCTGCACTATGTAACCTTGGAATCGAATTGAGAAACTCTCACTGAGAACAATGCATAAGTTCCCCAGCAAGCCATTTCAACCTGTGATGCTCACAAGTACATCAACTGAGCCTCCAGATGGTCAATTAGAGAGTTTGACTGGGAAGTTACCTCGGGCCTCACTCCTCCAAAAAATTGTGCAAACACTTCCAAGCATGCCCACTCTACTGATTGAAGAAACTACATAGACATGTCGGACAAAAACCTTGTTTCCATCACTGTCTCCCTCAAAAAATTGCTCAGTTTTTCTAGCTAGTTACCCAGTCGGCTAACTTGTTCCTCACCCAGAAAACTACGCAGATCTCATGAGAAGTTCCGCACTTGCCTAACATTCCGCTTAGCTTAGAAATTGCACAGGGATGTTCAGCAGGCTAGCCTCCCATCAATTGCACAGTTTTTTCCAGCATCACTCCTTAAGCTCCCTGAAAAAATTATGCATTTTTTTCCAAGCAAGCCTCCTGCAGGCTATTGCCAGCTCCCCAGAGGAATTGTGCAATTTTTGTTGCCAACCCCCTCTCCTGCCTACACTTCTTTCCTAAAAAAAATTGTAGATATTCCCTCTAGCGGAGCCAAATCCTGCTAACAGTCATTTCTAATTCGGATTGTCCATATCAATCTCCCAGTGACTTTTGTGCAATTTTCATCGGCAGTTCCCGGAGCCCACATCCGAGAGCGAAAGATGATGCATCATGCTAGACTAGAATATTTCTGTATTTGATTTCTTCTCACCATGAGTTATTGCAGATACAGGTACACGTATGAGACATGTCGCGATAAAAAACATGATGAAAAAGGAGAGCACATGCAAGGATATTTTTTCGCAAACAGATGAATGAAGATTGCATGCGAGGACATTTTTTCATGAATGGACGAACATGTGAAGCATGCCAAAGTACAAAATAAGTTGTGACGTGCACATGTGACATCAAGAGAACACCAATAACATTGAATACTACACATGCCTTGCCATGCAGAGGTGAAACTATGCTACCCCAAGAGCACATCCATAACTCAGCAACAATGCAACTCGACATGGACACCACTAGCAGCATGGACACACCAACGCTATTGTGTTGAGTCATGTCATGAGTCATCTCGGCCACATGACTATTGTGGTCCACATTGTTGTAAATCAATGTAATGTAACGTGGAAGTCCAGGAGACCTGCATGTAACATGAAGATTCATGAAAACTTGAAGAGTCAAATAAGTCAAACAGTCATGAGGGAACGCGAATAGTCACAAGGGCCAGTTTTACCCTTGGCTATAAATAACCATCATTTGTAAATGCAAAGGAATTTTCACCTTGGCTCCTCCTACATAGCCTTGAGAGTTTGTAGTCTTTTCTTTTAGGAGCAAGTAGTGGCTCCAATGCCCCTCTATCGGGGTTAGTGATGTATGGTGTACTGATGTGTCTTGGAAATTTCGCTTAATTTAGAAGCCTGATAACAAGCTAGCACGTTTTCGCACATGTATTGTATTTGTTTGGAATTCTATTCTTTGGAAACTTGTAATGCATGTTGCTTTAACTTGTGTTAAAACAGTTGAACTATTTCGGTTGTTCTAATACATATGCTTACGAAAATGTGGTATAAGTTGTTAACGTTGACTCGCCAGTGTGGGCTATCCCGTCAGACACTTGACAAAACCATTCTCAAAAGCTTGTTATAACCACCGTCACACTCGTGTGGACTACTCTGCTAGGTGTTCTACATGTTATCCATCCATTATGTGTTTGTGACTACCATATCCCTGTGGACTACTCTGCCACAAGCTTCACACGTCTTGTTGTGTTGTGTGTATTTGACATAGTTGAGACTGTTCCCTTTCGACTTGAGACTCACTTCCACCCTCTCCCTCTACGATGAAAGAACCTTGACACAAGTAACAATAAGAAATCACTAGACACGTGAACCTCATTGTTCAAAGACAAAGCATACCACTCTCATGTGTTGACAAGCAAGAGCTAAGGCAAACCTTTAAGACAATGGAAACCAGGCCATCCTACCTGATGGGACTCCTAAACCAAATGTTGTGAGCTCTATTTGGGACTTCATATCAGGGAGATCCTTTGAATTTTGGCAAGTCCAGCAACGTCAACAAGTCCGTATGCAAACTTTATGCCACTTCAAATTTGACCTTCCTGTTTTCACACTTATAGTTCGAGATAATGCCGCAACAACCCCCATTATTCATAGAAAAGGGGCTCAGCACGTGATTATGATATAGAAGAGCCTATATTGTAATTCTAATTATGATTTAATGTAGTTAAATTTAACCATTAGTAGGAAATCGAGTTGTGTTATAACTAGGCCACTAGGAGGAAGAGGCATTCTGTTATTTCGAGAGAATTTTGTTCCATATATTATAAAAGATTGATAGGAGAGATAGGAGGAAGAGCACATAGAGAGGATTTGTGGATTTTAGTAGCCCACAGGCCAAATGCATTACTTCTTCGTACTTGCAACCATATTTCCAGACGGAGAAAGAGAGTGAATCTCCCTCACTTTCCAACTGGATTTTCTCCTAAAAGGGTTTCCCAGAGAACATATCTTATGTCTTATGTGTGTGTGTTAGATTATTTTGTTGTTCTCTACTATTCTACATAATTTCCATTTGCATGCATGCATTAATTAAAGTTAAAATCTACAAATGTAGAATTTTAATGAAACTGTAATAGTGTAAAATTTCATTCTTTTAATATATTATTATCTGACCTCTTGACGAACTGTCTAGTGGAATATCTGTGATAGTTTATGGATTAGTATGAATATGATTCTATAGGGATATACTTTTTGATACTCCATATATTTTAAAATATGTAAAGGATCACAATTATGTCTTATAAGACAGAAGAAAACAAAGATACATAACTCTCAATATTGTACTCTCATTTTGTTTATAATGAAAAGTTAGTGTTTTTTTCCTCTGAAAAAAAAGAACAATATATTAATCTAGGATTTTAAAATTTGATGGAAATTTAATTGTTTGATTTTTCTTTGTTTGGGTAAATTTTTAAATGTTCTCAAAATCTATAATCAAAATAAGAATAACCTAGAAATACATTAATCTAGGATTTCAAAAATTTATGGTTATTTAATTGTTTGACTTAGCTTCTATCCATTAATTTTTAAATATTCTCAAAATCTATAATAAAAATAAGAATAACTTGTAAATCCTTTTAAATACAAACAACCCTCTTAGCCCTCCACTTTAAATATTCTCAAAATCTACAATAAAAAAAAAATAATAACCTGTAAATCCTTTTAGATAGAAAAATAATCTTATCCCTCCTTATTGATAAGCTCATCCCTCATGGAAATATCCCTTTCCAATATTTTTCTTTTAAGTGCCAATCGATTAACTAGACAAATTCAAGTGGACTTGTGCAACAAGAACACCCTATTGTTAAAAATATTTCAAGTTGGGGATCAATTGGGTGGAAGTATTCCTCCTTCCCTTCACAACTGCACGAACCTTCAAGTATTCTCATTATTGAGAAACCAATTTAGCGAAGTAGTGACCCTCGAATTGGGTAAGTTGATGCATTTGTCACACCTTTTGTGACAACAACATGAGTTTTCCTATTCTTACTGCTCTTTCTAATTGTTCCAAGTTACAACCTGTAATCGATAGGTTAGGTACATCTTAAACTTGGGTTATAACGAATTAGCGGGAGAAAAACCTCCATGTATCGAAAACCTATCAATGAAAAATACCATTTTAAAAGAAAATTGGTATCCTCATCAATATCAAATATACATATTGTGGGAGAAGCATTGTGATTATGTTATTATGACATGCAATAGCCTCCCATATGAGGATATGCAAAGTGATCCATAGAAGCAGGGTAGGGAGGGGTTATTTTGGGTAATTGAGAATCATTAGGAAAAAAATTTCAAACCCTTTGGCTCTCTGAGGGAAATCCAATTTGTTATATATTTCTGTAAGGAAATCTCGATGAAAAGGTTGCTTGGGTTAGTGTTTGTTATCTAGAGCATCTCTAAAATTGAGTGGCCATTAATGGAAAAGATGACTTCACCATTTTGGGCCACTACTATTATTTGTCTCGGGATATAGAGGAATTGGCACCAGGTTACAAATTCGGGAAAATAATAGGTTTGTAGGAAAATGTATTGGGGCAGGAAAGAGTCCCACAATCCTAATTCATCACTAAAGTCCATATAGTTTTGGTTGAGCTAATTGTGAAGTTCGTATAAGTTGAATTCACAATTAGTCTCTGTAACTCGATAGAGCTAATAAACTAAAGGCTAATGGTCCAAATCTATGGCTGGGGGAAACATGGGATTCCCTTGGGGAACATATTTCTTCTTGGAAGACATAATTGAGAAAACTGAGTCGATTTTCCTATAAATATCTGATCAGAGAGCTAGATGGTCAAGTGAGGAATTGGAGAGGAATATGAATGCGTTGAAGGTTCTGAAAATGGCGGGGCTTTGAGAGGAGACACAACGTTGATCGAAATAGTTTTCAATAGAAAATAGCCAAGGAAGGTTCAATGTCTGCGAAATCAGATGTTTATAAAGAAAAATAGTTATTGTTCACAAAGAGTCATTTATTTTTGCACAGGAGAATAGAATTAATGAATAACATACTTCTATAACAGACCACTGAAAATGAACATATTGGGGGGGGGGGGAATGTAGACATGTGGCATTCAAGGATTGGGGGAGATATGGTGACGTGTGAGTGCAAGAGGAAGGCGCGGGGATGAAAGGGTAAGAAAGAGGTACATGGTAATGGGGGAGTGGACAAGATGGGGAATTGATGTGGTGGAACGATGGGTATAAGACTAACGAGTGGTATACAGAGGGGAAAGTGGGTTTTAGGGCAACTCAGAGTGGGGTAGCTGAGGGAAGTAGTTTCGGAAAGGGGGGGGGGAGTGCAGTGCACAAGAGGGTGACATGTAGAGGGAGTTGGGTTTATGAAGGCCACTTCCTCAGACCCCCCCTGTCAAATATTGTTCGGAAGGGGTTCCGGGGGGGAAAATGGTGTGGTTGTTTTTGATCTGGGTGGGCCACATTTGATCTGTTGGTTTGTGTTAGGCCCATATAATACTAGTGGCTCCCCCATTACTATTTTCATTGTATCCCTTATTGTTATTATTGTGCCCCTATTGTCCCCATATTATTATTAGTATGCCGCATAGAAACCCACTATTGTTATTTTTGTGCCCTTATGTTATTACTGTTATGTCGGCTTGATTATATTGTGACCCCTTAGACTCCTATATATAGAAAGGAGGTGACTCCTATATATAGAAAGGAGGTTTAGTCATTTGTATCATCCAAGAATTGTTCATTTGTGTAATGTAAAGAGAGGTTGCCCCTCAAAGAGGCTGAATTATAAGGCATTGATCTATCTTTTCTATCTTTTTGTGAGCTGGTTTCCTAACATTTGGTATCAGAGCTTGGATTCTAGGGTTTCGCTGCTCCAAACAGGTCATCGTGGAATTTTCACTATAACGTTGTTTTTGTGACATTTCAGAAGCTACAAAAAAAACCATTCGAGACAAAATCATTCTGAACTTTGGGTCTGAATTTCAGAGCTTTTATCGCTATATTTCAGAGATATGATCTAAGGCAGTTAGGTTTTTACAGATTCCAGAATTGCATTCCAAACAGGTGACCTGGGGAAAATCGTCATAACATTTGTTTTGAGCATCACATTGAAATTTCATCAGAAGTTTCAGAAAGAGGATGACCTACAGTTTTCTGTGTATCATTTTTAGGTACTAAGGTCAAAATGGTGACACGTGGCATGTCGTACAAGTTCACTCTACTGAACTAGTCTATAATCAGGTCACCATGGGAGATTTGGCATAACTCTTCCTTGCAGAATCCAATTTTGATCAGACTTGCGAGGTTAGAAAGAGGACTCAAAGGGCTACCGCAGGATGAGATTTCAGATATTCGAGATCTGTAGTTACAGATACATAACATATTCAATATCGATCTCTTACAAAGTGAAAAAAAGGTGTGTAGTTTTTTTTTAAATTTTGCATAAGATTGGTTTGAAAAAATAGTTTGATGGAATTCAAAGGAAATAATGAAGAATTATTAGCATTAATTAATTCCACGAAGAAAGAAAATTGAAACACCTAGTAAGAAATCTGAAATCTCTAGCATGACTTGTGAAGAAGAGGAAGAAATGCAATATGATATATCAAAATTACATGACCAAGTACAACAAATTTCACTCTCACTAAAGGTAAATGAAGCCAAGATGAATGGCGTGGAAGCTAATATGAA
>APFE030863413.1:2051-20419 GCA_000404065.3 Pinus taeda | reverse complement strand
AATGATGGAGCACATTGAGGACTTCCAAAAATTGAACATAAGGGTAAAAGATATTCCAGAGGAGAATAGGATTGATGTGTTCATAGGGACTTTAAAGGATAATATTCAACATGATTTTTTCCTTTGGGAACCTGATTCATTGGAGAAGGCATTCAAGTTAGTAAGAAAAATTGAAAGAAAAATTATGGCAACCAGGAAGCCTACCACTCACAACTATAAAGATGGAAGTGTTGTTTCCCCTAGCCTTCCACAACCTACAAGGTTGACAACAGAACAATTGGAAGAAAAAATAGCAAAAGGGATTTGTTACAGTTGTGATAGCACATACACTAAAGGTCATAAGTGTGACGAGAAGAAATTATTCTACATAGACTATGAAGAGGAGGAAGAAAAGGAACAAGAAATGTCAATATAAGAGGATATACTCCAGGAACAAACCCTAGATAAAGAAGAAAGGAATCCGGCCATATCTTGTAATGCATTGGCTGGAATTACCACTCCTCAAACTATCAAGATAGAAGGACATATAAAGAAGAAAGAGGTAATAGTGTTGATTTATTGAGGAAGTACCCATAATTTTATTCATTGTAAGATAGCAAAGTAATTGAATTGCTTCCTATATCTAGCACCAGAGTGTCAAGTGATGGTTGCAAGCGGAGGAACCATAAATTGCTCTAGAAAGTGCCATAATATCAAGCTATCCATGGGAGAATATGTATTGAATAGCCCAATGCTTTCCATTCCAATGGGTGGTGCTCATATTGTACTAGGAGTCTAATGGCTACAATCCTTGGGTACAATAGCTTTTAATTTTCAAGAGATTTTCAGGAAATTTGTGTGGAAGGAAAGGAAGTCGAATTAAGGGGTATTGTAGGGAAACCAGGAAAGATAATCTGCTCTAACGGTATGACAAAGCTTCTAAAGAAGGAAGAATGAGGTGCACTTACACAATTATGTTCGCTAGAGGTTCCCACATCGAAATCATCTATTTCTCCAGATCTCGAAAAAGTCTTGGACAATCATTCCAAGGTATTTGAGACTCGCAAAGGTCTCCCACCTATTCGTGATCATGATCATGCTATTCATTTGATTCCAGGAAGTTTTCCTCGAAACATCAGGCTGTACATATATCCCTACGGCCAAAAGAGTGAAATTGAACATATGGTTGCAAGAATTCCCATGAAAATGGTACTCTTACTCTAATCACTATTGAGGGTTCTAGATATGCCTTCAAGGCAAATGGCCACCGAGTTCGACTTTATCACAAACCACTCACTCAGGAGTCCTTCTGCCAGCAGCTACGCGAAGACTCTATTATGGAAATTTTGGGGGAGGGAGAGAAGTCTTCCTCACCTGTGATTCATTAATTGATTTATCTCTTTTTACACTTTGTACATAATTTCTTTGTACATATTTTTGTATCAACACTTTGTTGTTCCTTTTCGGAGCAGCAACAATTTTATTATTTTCTATTGTTCCTTTTCTCAAAGGGACAACATTTTCGTTTTGTTGTTCCTTTTTCAAAGGAACAACACCTTTTGGATCAGCCGTTCACTTTTCTTTAACTTTGCTGTTTTTTTTGTTTTTTTTTTTACCTTATGCTTTTGTTGTTCCTTTTCCAAAGGAACGACACTCTTTGTTCTTGTTGTTCCTTTTCCAAAGGAATGACATTTTGGTTGCTTGTTGTTCCTTTTCCAAAGGAACGACATTTTTGATTTTCTTGTTGTTCCTTTTCCAAAGGAACAACATTTGCATTTTATGCTGTTCCTTTTCCAAAGGAACAACACTTTTGATTTCTGTTGTTCCTTTTTCAAAGGAACAACACTTTTGATTTATGTTGTTCCTTTTCCAAAGGAATAACACTTTTGATTTTTGTTGTTCCTTTTCCAAAGGAACGACATTTGCGTTTTCTGTTGTTCCTTTTCCAAAGGAACAACACTTTTGATTTCTGCTATTCCTTTTCCAAAGGAACAACACTTTTGATTTCTGTTGTTCTTTTTCCAAAGGAACAATGCTTTTGATTTCTGTTGTTTCTTTTCCAAAGGAACAACACTTTTTTTGCTATTCCTTGTCCAAAGGAACGACATTTGTGTTTTCTGTTGTTCCTTTTCCAAAGGAGCAACATTTTTGGATTTTTGTTGTTCCTTTTCCAAAGGAACGAAATTTGTGTTTTCTGCTGTTCCTTTTTCAAAGGAGTAGCATTTTTTATTTTTGCTGTTCCTTTTCCAAAGGAACGACATTTGTGTCTTCTGCTGTTCTTTTTCCAAAGGAACATCATTTTTTTATTTTTGTTGTTCCTTTTTAAAAGGAACACCAATTGTATTCTTTTGCTCTTCCTTTTTGAAATAACAACATCCTCGTATTCCTTATGCTTGCTCCCCTTGCTGTTATAAATTAAGGATGCCTACTGTTCCTATTCTTTCAAGTCTTTTGGAACATAGCTATGCACTTATGCAATGGATACAAAATGACAACATACCGAAATTAGTGAATTATAAAATTGCTATTTTTATAAGAAATTGCTCTGAATTGATAAAAGGACAAAGGGAAGGACACACTTACCCATTATCTTTTTCTCTCATTGTTCCACTAATTTTGCTCTGATTGGTTACCTTTATCGTGTTGGTTCCTTTGAAATTTCCACAATTCTCTTCGATTATTATTCAGGAATAAGAGCAAAGGGTTTACATGTTCCTATTGAGATGTTAAGACTTCTTCCACCATTCCTACTCTTAAGGATTGTTGAACCACCCTTTGTGTATAAATGGGTAAGTACTTGATGAAAAAGGAAAAGAAAAAAGTGAAAAATGATGTTTTAATGACTTGTTTATATAAGTTGTCAAATGCAGGATAGGGGGTCTCATCAAGAGCCAGCGTACCATGATCATGAGGAAGAAAGTGAAGTGGCATTCCCACTATGGCCACCACACCAGGGATATGGTCCAAAAGGTATATCAAATAAAGAGCCCTTGGAACAGGAGGTCTCATCACGAGTCGGCCTGCCCACATTTCACTCCTTCCTCGTGAATGGCATTATGGCTAACTGGTCATCAAGCCAGCATAATGGCCTACATCTTGACATCGCATAACATTTCCTAAGCATACACAAAGGATCATGGTTCCATGGGTGAAACAAACAACTCTGCCAAGGTTATGGACACCTGTCGGCAACAAAGCTCTGTTAATGGTATTGAAGTCACATTACTTATACACCAATAGGTAATTATTAACATCCTTCTGTCTCTTATACCTTTGTAATAAGTCACATAAGAGTATGTATATTATTTCCCGAACCATTAAACACATGTAAATATATTATCACCAATCATGACAGAAAAAGTTGACAACGACCGCATGAGACTGTGTGTGCATGGCAACTGTCCTATCCTCCCAGCCTCGCATCATATCACAGTAGTCTCTTACTTGTTAACCGATCCGACTATACAACCTCGATTTTGGTAACCTACCACTTTTATAAACATGGCATGTTGCCATACGCTGTTCCTTTATGACCTTGTTTTAGGGCAGATCGGCACGCCGCTCCTTTATTTGACAGCCGAGGATGACCTATCACATTGCGGGGGGGAGGTTAACCTCATTATTCGTTGGTTTACGTGTCAAACAGCTATTCGGGAAAGTGTGTACTTGGGAATAGCAAGGCTTAACGGTATACTATTTTTTATTTTTTATTTTCTTTATTTTTGCATGGCTTGTTGTTCCTAAGCCATTTCCGTAGTATGCTTTGTGGCAAAGTTGTAAAGTTCTTTAGAATTTGAGCAAGTCCTACGCTTTGTTATTTTATCTGTGTTTTAATAGTTTGAATAGCTTGTTGTTCCATTGTCGTTTATGAGATTTTACAGGGAAACCAAGAAATGGGAGGAAGATCAATTCGGAGAGAACCACAGGTATTGACAGCCTCTGATGCTGCACAGGAAATCCTGGCAAGAGCAGGATGGTTAACTTATCTCAATCATTTACAGGAATCCAATGAGACTGTAGCAATAGAATTCTTGCAGATCTTGCAAGAAGATCACTCCACAGTAAGGGGGAGACACATAGTAGTCACCGATGACATAATTGCAGAGGTCTCAGGACTGCCAGCCGCTGGACCTGTGTGGATGTTAAAGAAGGAGAGACTACAAAAGATCATAAAAACCTTCTAGGATGAAGGCCATAACCTTCCAATCAGAGGAAAGGGGGTTCTACCAACAGCATTAGGAGAGCCATGGGTAGAATTAGAGAAGACTATTCAGAGCTACATCACCTATGAAGGCAGGAAAGACATGGTAAGACCACGACACCTTAAACTTTTAGTCGTATTAAAGCAGAAGTGCTCTGTAAACTTACCTGCATTTTTAAATTCATTACTTCATGATGTTGCACGAAGCATGAAAAAGGCACAGCATGTAGAATCAGTCGTAAGTCACCATGGGCTGATACGGTTAATAGTTAGCCATAGCCTTGCATAGCGTCAGAGCAGCTGGGTAGAGCTAATTGCTGTGATAGAAGGGGGATTGACCACGCCATCCCCAAAACGTAAGCATGCCACCAGTACACCAGATCGCCCATTAAAACGAAGAAAATCAATTAGATTGGCACAAATTAAAGGGAGGCTTGAGAATTCCCAAGGGGATACCATCCAACCAGTAGAGGTAGATGATTCAAGGGATGAGCAACCCCCACAATTAGAAGGAGAAGAAAATGAGGAAGGAATGCAAGGAAATGAGAAAGGAGAAATGGAGGAAGAAACCGAGCAACCTGAGCAAGAGGAGGAAACAGAGCAGCATGAAGGCATCCCATTGCAAAATCCATTGAGAGAAGATGAATTGGCCAAAAGTTTGGCCAATATGGGCAAGTATGGCTAACCCCTCAACCAACTAGACCTCTGTGTTGAAGAAGAACCAAAAGAACACTCTGCTCAGGATAAAAATGCACCCGAGGAATTACATGACGAGGAGGTAGAAAAGGAAAGTCAACCTATTCATGATGAAAGTATGACATGAGAGAAGAGTGATATAGAGGAGGAACAATCAGTTCCTAGCCAGACTATACCAGAAGAAATTCTGGAAGAAGAGGTGGCGGAAAAAGAAGTCACCCAGGAAATAACAGAACCGGCTAGGGTTATTTCCTCTGAGCAACCTGAGCAGAGCAATGAGGAAGCACCCCAAGAGGAAAACTAGGAAATTGGCCAGGATAGCAGTCCAGGGCCAAGTAAACAGACAATTGTTCCTTCTTAGGAAGCAGAAGAAATCAAACAATTATGAAAAGAACAACAAAGGTTACTAAATGTGATAGCTTGACTTCGGCAGCAGATTAGGATTTTGAGGATAAGAAAGAGAACAAAGAGAACTTCTGGGGCAACAGATGCAGCTACTCTGGTGAAATCACCCAAGAAAAAGGTTCGAAAGACCCTTGCTCAGCTTGTTGTTCAAAATCCTGCTGAGGAACAGTCTGTTCTTCAAATTGCTGTCGAAGAGCATCCTGTTGTTCAAACTGTCATTGAAAAATAGTCTTCTATTCAAGAGCAGACTGCCGTTCAAAAGAAAAAGGAACAACATTCTACTATTGCTCATATTGAAGTACAAACAGACGATATATTGGCTGAGGACAAGGAAGTTCAGACAGAGGCACAACCCTCTGAAAGGATGCAGACTATGAATGCAAGGCAACGCAGTAGGAAGATTCAGGTGAACCTCCCGCTCACCACTACCATGTGGGACAGTGATCCGAGGACGGTAACCCTACGAGAAGGTTTGAAGCAAGCTCAGCAAATAGCAAAAAAACTCGTAGAACAAACGGTTCCTCGAGAAAGGTATGAAGAATTACAGCAACAACTAAGGAATGTCAATTTATTCGAAAGCCATGCCTTTGAAGGGTGAGAAAAGGAAGAAGAAAAAGTCACAAAGGTAACTCGTAGGTTAGATATAGTTATCAAACAGATGGATACGTTATGCTCTTTGTACACTGACGTCCTAGCATGTAGAGCCCCTGCTAAGAATTATGCCTTGTTTTTAATGGAACGATATTTGCAATTCAAAATAAAAGCTATCAGAGCAGGCGCCCCTATACAAATTAATACCATTGATCATTTTATAAATTGTTGTAAGCATTATTGAGTGAAGGTTCAAAGTTTACTGTGTGAGTTTTATCTGCATAACCTTTTCTAAGACCAGGACACAGAGCAGAACCTTGGCCCTTTTGTTGGGGACATCCAATTGCAGGCATTTATTTCATTTTGGGTTAATCAAATCAAGTGGCTTAAAGCCTATAATGCTTTCCAAAGACAAGAAAACAGATTAGACTTATGGGTAAGAGCTAAGCCTAGGAATCCAGTGCAGTTGTGGAGGGAACATAGGAACCTCATGGGGACTCTAGGTGTGATTGAAGCATTAGGGCCCAGTCATACAACAATAAATCGGTAGGGAATAGAATACTTTCTCACTATTAAAGACCTTGCCATTGATGTGGCTAAATTTCGATATCAGATCTCTGATCTGGATATCCAACTCAGGGAACCATTAATTATGAAAATTTTAAGTTATTCGCTAATCGCTTGCACCTCTATGGCGAATTTATCCTGAGAGCAGGGCCATCCTGGTTAGGATATAGATACCGGAGTCCAATTATTTGGCACCCTACACCTAGGTACCAAGCCCTGTACGAAATTCCTGAGGGTCAAACTAGCCATTTTTTTGAACACCTAGTTAGGCATCATGGCTGTAGACCACCAAATGAAATCCCATCTCCAGCCTACTCTCTCACTGCCTTACACATCAACTACAATGTTTTCATGAGGGCATGAAAAAGGGTAAGCAGGGGGGTGTGTGGATTACTAAAGAAGGTATGTTTTTGGTGATTATTTTAGCTTCTTTTCATTAAAACTTACAAACCCTTTGCATCATGAACTAAAAAGATAATGGGAAATCATCACAAAATCTATAAAGATCTATATGCAACATGAAAATGCTAATAATCGCTATTTCTTATGTAGGAAAAGGCAAAAACAAAAGACTGCCATTCCAAAGAAAAGGACAAGGCCAAGTTAACCGCTGTCCCTTTGGCAGGGAACCATATGCAAACAAGGCGAACCAAATTAGAGCATATCAGCCAGGGAAAGGAAATGGAGATATTGGCTTGGCGCAAGAAAGTAAAGGGATAACTGAGAGTCAAAAGTTTGACGAATCCCTCAGGAACCTTTGATCCCAAGGGATCGCTGCTTTAACTATTTTTGCACCTAGACATCTCTGCCTTCGCCATTATAAAAAGGGAAATCACCGTTAGCCCGAGGGGTAGTCTGTTATGTTTCTATGTAACTTTTCTTAAGTTTGAGACTTTGATCATCGACTCTCATTGAGAAGTGATCCGCTGTAATTCTGTTTCATGCATTAATACAAACTTGGTTTCTATTTCATCTTTGATCCTGGAATAACCTCAAGCAGTGTGCCCCTGGAGGCTAAGGGCCCAACCCTGGTGGAACACTTGCTCCTATACTATTACTTTTGGTTTATGCGTGGTTTTGCTTATCATCTCTATTCGAATACTGTTGCTGTTCCATTACAGAGTATCTATGTTGTGCACTTATCCTTTGGTATTACTGAATTCATCCTAGAGATTATATTTCCTTGCGATTGTTGAATGTATTAACGTTGCCGTTCCATTACAAAATACCGTTGTATTCTTTATAACTAAGATTGATAACTGGATTACCAAGGTCAGATTACTATTAAGGTGTGCCGTGTGTTAAGTTGTTGTGCATGTATGTTTGGCTTTCAAGCGTTGTTCTATAGTCCATTATTAATCAATGTTGTTCTATTTCCGTGTGCTGCTCGATTCATCCTCAAAAGTAGGGGATTTCCATTTGATTTCTGTAGGACATGATTGTTGCATTTATTCTTGTAGACTAAGGTGTTGTTGCTTATTAAGTTCGGTTGCTGTTACAATTTCCTAGTCGTTGTTCCATTCCTTATTTGTTGTTCCATTTCCTGTTATTTGAATTATTATTGTTTTGGTGTGCAGAACGATCTGACATTGTAGTGGGCATTGACATTTGCTGTCTACTCCCCAAATCGACGATTTGTTCCTTGATTACTTTTGGTTACATCAGTTTCCAAAGGGATGAGTTATTGTCACTGGACCTTTGATTGATATATTGCTTTTTTTTCCGAATGAATGATTTAGGCTTCAAGGTATTTTGTTGTAAGTAGATTTTCTTTCAAGCATCCATTTACTCTTGTATTTTCTTGAGCACTATCCTACTAGCATTACTCTGGTAAATGATAGCCTCAAACTGAGGCACTCTTTGAAATAACAAAACGTTCCTGGATTGACAAATTAATGTGAGGTAATTAGAGGTGAAAGAGACCCTTTTTACGACTCGACAATCAAGTTTAGTTCTTCTGTTATAAATCTTTTTTATGTTCTCTTGGATGACTTGGGTTCTATCGTAAACTTCTTATCTTTATTGTTGCAGTTGTATAGTTCGGTTTATCTTCCTTTGTAGATCATTAGGCTCAACTTGTGACTCCTGCAGTAATTTGAGAATGGGGATTCCTAGGGATGTGGGGAAAACAACATCTACCCCATAAACTAATTAGAATGGAGACATACCAATAGACTTTTTGGTACTAATTCTGTCGACCCACAAAGCATTGAGTAATTTATTATGCCAAGACTTTTTGTTATCGTGCAACAAATTCTTAATGATATTGACCAAAATTTTATTTGAAGACTTCACTAATTGATTTCCCTATGGGTAATAGGCAGTAGAGTGACCCAATATTATGTTGTATTTGTTGCAAAAGTCCACCATCTTCTTTGATTTGAAGGCAACTGCATTATCAATAATAATCTTATTTGGGCATCCAAATCTAGAAAGAATGTTACCTTCTAGGAATTTGGTGATCATTGCATCTGTGGCTTGTCTTGTAGATATAGCTTCAATTCATTTTGTAAAATAATCAGTGGCTGTAAGAACCCACTTATGATGGGATAATGAACTGGGATGAATTTCTCCAATGAAATCCAAACCCCATTGCTGGAAAGGAGTTTCAACAGATATGGGGTTTCAATGGTAGGGGTAATAATTTTCTTTTTCCTTCAAATATTTGGCATTGATGACATGTGGTGACTTTCCTATGGACATCTGCAAATAAGGTGGGCTAGTAAAAACCAACCCTTACGATCTTGTTTGTTGTAGTCTTCCAATACAAGTTCCCTCCACAATATCCTCGATGGAATTCCTACATAACTTTATCTGCTTCATCTTTTAGTAAACAGTTAAGAAAGATTCCTACTGCATATTTCCAATACACATTATTATCCAAAATATAAAATCTTATAGCTTTCAATATAAGAAATCTAACTTTAGACTTAGTCAAACCTAGAGGAGCTTGTAAATTTTGATGTACAAAGACAATTTCTTCATACCATGAAGAGGTAGCAAAGGCTTATGAAACCTATGGAGTCACCTACTCTTCCTGTTCATCCAGTTCATATATGAAATTTATATCAAGTGCATGGAAATTAGATTATGCCATTAGTTTTGCCAATCCTTGACCTTTGATCAACTTTGTGGGTTTGATTTCAAGATAATATTCTAAAATAACAACAATCCATTTTCCCCTCTTGCCACCAGGACCAGTTTGTGTCAAAATATCTTTTACAATAGCATTAGGGACAAATGAAATTATATGGAAGTGTAAGATGTAAACTCTAAAGTCCTTTAGAGCTTTTACCAAGGAAAAATCCTATTTCTCCATTATATTGTATTTAAGTGAAGCATACCTTAAAGATCTACTAAATAAAGCTATTGGTTGTTCTTGTCCTTTGTTGTTTTTCTATAATAAAATACCTGCAATAGTATGATCAGATGCAAAAGAAAATATCATAAAATCTTTGGTGAAGTCATGACTACTCAATACATGAGCAGTTGTTAAAGCTAGTTTTACTTCGCTAAAAGATTCTTTGGCTTCAATGTTCCATTTTATCTCAGTATCCTTTTTTAACATATGTGTGATATATCTTAATATTTCAACTAAGTTAGGAATAAATCTCCTGAGAAAATTTATTCTCCCAATGAAGGACTGAACTTCTTTCTTATTCCTATGTGGGTCAATTTTGAGAACAACTTCAACTCTGCTAGGATCAATTCTAATGCCTTAGAAAAGATGTGGCCCAGAATCTTTATGATCAAGTTCTCAAAATTAGGCTCAAAACTCAAAGTGGCAAAATCTCGATAAACTTAGCTTCAAATCGAAGTGTTCCTCATCTTGATTCCAATGGTGTGAACGACACTCGAATCCGAGCTCATATGAAGAAGTTAGAGCAAGTCAAAGTTTAGGTTCAACTTGGACAGATGGTAGGAGAAGATGACGTGGCATGACTCTTCAGTGAATGGGGAAGCGCCAAAGTGGCAAGCTGCCATTGGCCCCGCATTTCACAAATCGCATATCACAGGCGGGTTGACGTTAAAGAATCATCCCTAGAACAAGCCAGGGTGCAATGCGATAATCGCAATCGCACATCACAAAAGGGAAGTACTACAGACATCAACCCCCAATTTACTAGGTTGTGATGAGATAATATCAATCACAGATCATATAGTTCAGAGTCCCGTATATATGTTACCCCAGGACTCTGCCGGTTGTGATTTGCGATGGATCCTAGATGCGATAATATTATGGGTTTCAGTTGATAGTTTCATCAGGTCCATCATTTATCGCAATCACATATCACCCACGCCATATTCACAAACCATAAGAGTTGCCAGTTCTCACTAATTATGATTTGTGATGGAGTTGTCGGCACCGATAACTTATGGCCTTCGTGCGGTGAAATTGTAGGATCATTGCAGAAATCGTGTAATTTGTGGAGCGAATATTGGGAAAACTAGGGAGGTCATAACTTCTTCATTTTTCCACCAAATTGGATGCAAACACGGGATAGACAGCCATTTTTGAATATTCTAGACTCATTGGAGTAGGTTTCAGAAGCATTTGAGCATTTTAAGCACATCTTTGTACACTTTTGAGCATAATAGAGAGGCCCAAGCCATTAGAAGCTGGACCAAGGAGACGTAGCCCATGAGGGGTGAACTCACTTATCATGTTCCTATTGTAATGTGTTTTTTATGATGTTATGTACAAGTTTATGCTACTGTTCAGTCTCTTATTTATGTAAAATTTCTCATAAAATTAACATAAAAACTCATCACTTCACTTGCAAAAATTCCTGAATCCTTAAGCACAATGAAATCATTTTGTTTCTAATATGAGGGGGATCTTAGCACAACAATCTAATATTCTAAATCAAATCATTTTGGTATCAAAGATCTATGTTTTATTTGTGAAAGAAGGACTTATCTGTTTGCAATTTTATGTCATGCTTACAAGGTTAAAACTCAAAACGGGAGAAGGGAAGATGGTTGGAAGCCCTGAAGTTGGGTCAAGGGGAAGGAGAGAAAGGTTGGCACAATTTGTAACACCATTTTAGCCTCGAGTTGTAGTTGAGACTCTAGAGATCATGTCTCATGAAGGAGAACCTACAAACATGACATAAGATGAGAAGACCTTCAGAAAGGCTTTCGTTAATATGACAAAGACAATGAAGGTCCTCTATGAAGAGAGGAATACCAGGTTGCAAGGGGAAAGTTCCAAACCTCCCAAAGGAGAAGGCTATTTAGGAGGAGTTAATGTAAAAGGAGGTAATGAAAATGGAAACAAACCTCCACCCTCTCCACCATCTTCTTCACCTTCTTCTTCACAAGCATCTTCACCCTCTTCCACTATCAAAACCCTTACTCATACTCATCATCCTACTTCAAAAGGTACTAGTAAATCACCTTTTTTAAAACTTGATGTTAAATTTGAGTTGGCCATGTATAATGGTGAAGTGAATGCATAGAAGCTTGATAATTGGATTTGTCAATTTGAGGTTTATTGCAAGATTTAAAAACTTGAAGAGGATGACATACATATTCAGTTAGCTTCCTTGATAATGGAGGGTGCAACACTAGTATGGTGGGACTCAAAGACCCAGGAGGAGATTCAAAAACATGGTAAGATCTCAATTTCTTGGAATGATTTGATTGCTACAATAAAAATACAATTCTACCCTCTAGATTATATGCAGAAAGCCATCATGAATTGGTATAGCTTTAGACAACTTAAAGGTCAAAATGTGCACGGTTACACCCAGGAATTCAAAAAAAGGTCTTTGCAGTTAGGTGTAGATTTGCAATCACAAGACACATTGCTAAAGTACATAGGGGTTTTACACAATTACCTCAAGCATACTATCTTAATGTTTAATCGCAATAATCTAGATGATGTTTGTGGAAACCACTCATCTTGAGGCAAGAGGTAAAAACACCCCAGAAGAAGGTAGTAAAAATCCATTTAAGAGTAAAGGAAAGGAAAAGGATTTCAAAGGGAAGGTAAAGAAAGATGCGTCCATCAAAAAATAAGGAGAGAAGTTACATGAAAACATTGTTCCAGACAAGATCATGATGCAGCTCATTGTTGGAAGCTTCATCTCGAAATGAGAACAAAAAGAAAGAACAACAAGGGAGAACAAAAGACAATTGTAACCACTCAACAAGATTTGGGATCTGATTTGGGTGGTGAAACTAAAATCACAACCATGGGGTTAAAAGGAAAATAATCCATTTCTAGGATTATTTCTTTAAACTCATAAAATGAAACTCCAAATGAAAAGAGGAAAATAGAACTTTTTCACATAATGGTGATCTCAAAACATAACAGGATTGATACACTTCTCGATAGTGGCTCTCAAGCCAATATTATCTCTGAGAGCATTTTCAAAAGTTTAAACTTGAAATCCGTTCCACATCATAAACCATATCCACTTGGATGGGTGTGTAACAATGCAAAATTGTAGGTTACTAGAAAGTGTAAATTGAAATTCTCCATTATCACTTCATCTCAAAAGTTACCAGTAAGAGGTATGGAAACTAATCTCTCACTTCCAATCATTCAATATCATTGTTGTGCCAAGAATGTGTAACCCAACTAACGATACCTTAGAAATGTAGCTGCTAGCATGTCATCGCTTAGGATAGATTTTCTGTTGAAATTTTTTATAAGCCTTGTATCCCTAATAACATAACTAAGATATGTATTTTTGATGATGATCAACAAGTACTACACTTCATGGACAATTCTTATGCCTTCAAGGACGCAAAAACTGATGAAGATCAACATGAGTAGTCCCTGCAACCTACAACTGATGACAAGAAAGGAAACCTCATCCCCAAGGGTGTGGTTTCTCTCAAAAGGCTTTATGACTTGCAGGACCACTTTCAAGGGTCAAGAAGCAACAAAACCCATAGTTACACCATGATAAATGAATAGATCAATCTCAAAACATACCATGATTCAAATTTCATTAGTCTCGATATGTGTTGCACACCGTAGGAGTGGACATTTTTTGACTGCTTGTTCAAACAGTACCAGGATGTGTCTGTGTGGGCACATGATGGCTTGAGTACATACGACACACGAATAATCCAACAAGTGATTTCCACCAAAGAAGGGGTCAAGCCATTGCAGCAAAAAATGAGGAAGGTACATCCGTCACTTGAGCCCCTTATAGAGAAATAACTAATTTGTTGGATTCTCAGGTCATTTACAAAGTTCGTTATTTTACATGGGTTTCTAATTTAAGTTTTGTACACAAGAAATCCGGGGGAATCCAATTATGCATTTATTTTCGAAACTTGAACCACTCATAGAACAAAAAAAACTACCCCGTGCTGTCATCAGAACCTATGTTACACACAGTATCTGGAGCAATAATCTTGTCTGTGCTTAATGGTCTTTTAGGATACCACTAGGTTCCGATGGTAGAACCTGATAGTCTGATACTAGTTCAAGAGAATCTTTTCCCACACACGTGCCATCTACAATCACTTGATAGGAGGGTTGAAAACCTTCTTGTCAATGACCAAGATCTCAAACTCTATCTTCAGTAGGTTGGGTCACGCCCCGCGCCATGTACATAATCTATTTACTGCTTGTTGTTTTTTCGATTTGCTTACTATTTTTTTTTTTTTTTTTCTTGTTTAATATCATGCTATTTATTTTTTTGTAAATAAGTGTTTCCCTCTATTGAGTTCTGGTTTTTGAATGAGTATGTGGCTGAGATCTAAAGAGTCTTGTGACACCGCAACACTTGGTCTTTCCTACACCCGTCTTCTATGTCGTTGGTTATAACCTTAGACCAATGAAGTCTTGATAGAAAATACGAGCCGTCTGCAAGGGAAGCTTGAGTCCAACCATGAAACTGTGTCCACAGCGGGAAACCCCATGCCTGTGCTTAACTTTTTTCTCTATGTGTTCAAGATCATCCAACTAGTAGAAATGAAGAAGGGGAAAATCTAAACGAGAAAACCTATGTCAGAGGTATTACATGCTTCTCTGAAGGAAAAACCTGTTCTACTCTCAATAAGTCGAGATCTCTCTTCCACCCTAAAAAATAAATAAGTGCCTATTCATAGTCCTCTTAAAACATATAAAGGTGAAAGAAGAGAAAGGCTTCCTGTGCAGAGAGGTGAAGCATGCAACTCCACTGGAGTACTAACCAGGCTCACTGGCAGTGGAGAAATGTTTGTGTTCCTACGTGACTCCACTATTGTACTATCCAGGCCTGCTGGTAGTGGAGCAACAACAGAGATGAAAACTTATACTCTGAAATTTTTTAACTCGCGAGCCAAACTACCCTTCCCGATTTTGAAACATTGTGATCAAGCTGAAATTCGTTGTTGTGTTTGATTGAGTTGGAGAAAGGCAAACCATGTATGTCCATAGGGTAAGTGGGGAAGCTGAAGTAACCCGCACAATGATTCAATACTCCCTAAAATACCAAGGCCCTGTGCTGTGAATGGACCAAAAAAGAGAATCTGGAGTTCAACCAGTGTGTTGCCAAGTGGTCTAGCATCTTCAACACCCTCAAAATTTTTGGCATGCATTCAATTTCAGAGCCTTGCTTGGGTTTTTATTTGATATTTTCAAGCACTTGATGTTTTCTTGTGAGCCCATGTTGAGTCTTTGCACCGTCCTCGCTTGACTGTTCATCGAACATAATTTGGCATGTTGGTCACAATGTTATGCTTGGAGTCATGTTCTAGCCATGTACAATGTTCACCTTTGTGTGTACAAGTTGTGTCTGCTATGTAAACATCTGTCGCACTCACACACAAAGTTGTATGCACTGTCGTGCAAGCGTTGTCGTGGTCATTCAATGATCTATCACAAGTGTTGCGCTTGTCGATCACACTATCGATCAATCACACTAAGTGTATGTTGTCTTGTTGGTTCAAGGGGTCTTGTCGTCATGTCATGTTGAGTGTGTGTTCGTGAGGTTGTGCATGTACAAATTCAATCATTCACACACTTGGTCATTTTATTGAAACTCTGTCAACTGGACAAACCTCTAATAGCCAGACATCCTCTGAGTTGCATTGCTCTCTGTGATTATGGACTACTATCGAGAATTGTGTAAAGCTTGAGGCTGCCTCCCAAGCAGCCTGCACTATGTAACCTTGGAATAGAATTGACCAACTCTCACTGAGAACAATGCAGAAGTTCCCCAGCAAGCCATTCAACCTGTGATGCTCACAAGTACATCAACTGAGCATACAGCTGGTCAATTAGAGAGTTTGACTGGGCAGTTACCTCGAGCCTCACTCCTCCAAAGAATTGTGCAAACACTGCCAAGCATGCCCACTCTACTGATTGAAGAAACTGCACAGACATGTTAGACAAAAACCTTGTTTCCATCATTGTCTCCCTCAAAAAATTGCTCAGGTTTTCTAGCCAGTTACCCAGTCAGCCAACTTGTTCCTCACCTGGAAAACTGCGCAGATCTCATGAGAAGTTCCCCATGTGCCCAACATTCCGCTTAGCTTAGAAATTGCGCAAGGATGTTCAGCAGGCTAGCCTCCCATCAATTGCACAGTTATTTCCAGCATCACTCCTTAAGCTCCCTAAAACAATTATGCATTTTTTTCCAAGCAAGCCTCCTACAAGCCATTGCCAGCTCCCCAGAGGAATTGTGCAAATTTTGCTGCCAACCCCCTTTCCTGCCTGCACTGCTTTCCTAAAAAATATTGTAGATATTCCCTCCAGCTGAGCCAGATCCTACTAAAAGTCATTGCTGATTCGGATTTTCCATATCAATCTCCTAGTGACTTTTGTGCAATTTTCATCAGCAGTGCTCGGAGCCCACATCCGAGAGTAAAAGATGATGCATCATGCTAGATTAGAATATTTCTGTATTTGATTTCTTCTCACCATGAGTGATTGCAGATACAGGTATATGTATGAGACATGTCGCGATAACAAACAGGATGAAAAAGGAGAGCACATGCAAGGATATTTTTCGCAAACGGATGAATGAAGATTGCATGCGAGGACATTTTTTCATGAACGGACGAACATGTGAAGCATGCCAAAGTACAAGATAAGGTGTGACATGCACATGTGACATCAAGCGAACACCAATAACATTGAAGACTACACACACCTTGCCATGCAAAGGTGAAACTATGCTACCCCAAGAGCACATCCATCACTCAGTAGCAATGCAGCTCGACTTGGACACCACTAGCAGCATGGACACACCAGCGCTATTGTGTTGAGTCATGTCATGAGTCATCTCGGCCACATCACTATTGTGGTCCACATTGTTGTAAATCAATGTAATGTAACGTGGAAGTACAAGAGACCTACATGTAACATGAAGAGTCAAATAAATCAAACAGTCATGAGGGAACGCGAACAGTTTGAATATGATTCTATAGGGATATACTTTTTGATACTCCATATGTTTTAAAATATGTAAAGGATCGCAATTATGTCTTATAAGACAAAAGAAAACAAAGATACATAACTCTCAATATTGTACTCTCATTTTGTTTATAATGAAAAGTTAGTGTTTTTTTCCTCTAAAAAAAAAAAAGAACAATATATTAATGTAGGATTTTAAAATTTGATGGAAATTTAATTGTTTGATTTTTCTTTGTTTGGGTAAATTTTTAAATGTTCTCAAAATCTATAATCAAAATAAGAATAACCTAGAAATACATTAATCTAAGATTTCAAAAATTTATGGTTAGTTAATTGTTTGACTTAGCTTCTATCCATTAATTTTTAAATATTCTCAAAATCTATAATAAAAATAAGAATAACTTGTAAATCCTTTTAAATACGAACAACCCTCTTAGCCCTCCACTTTAAATATTCTCAAAATCTACAATAAAAAAAATAATAACCTGTAAATCCTTTTAGATAAAAAAATAATCTTATCCCTCCTTATTGATAAGCTCATCCCTCATGGAAATATCCCTTTCCAATATTTCTCTTTTAAGTGCCAATCGATTAACTAGACAAATTCAAGTGGACTTGTGCAACAAGAACACCCTATTGTTAAAAATATTTCAAGTTGGGGATCAATTGAGTGGAAGTATTCCTTCTTCCCTTCACAACTGCACAAACCTTCGAGTATTCTCATTATTGAGAAACCAATTTAGCGAAGTAATGACCCTAGAATTGGGTAAGTTGATGCATTTTTCGCACCTTTTGTGACAACAACATGAGTTTTCCTATTCTTAGTGCTCTTTCTAATTGTTCCAAGTTACAACCTGCAATCGATAGGTTAGGTACATCTTAAACTTGGGTTATAACGAATTAGCGGGAGAAAAACCTCCATGTATCGAAAACCTATCAATGAAAAATACCATTTTAAAAGAAAATTGGTATCCTCATCTTGTGTTTTTTCACAATATCAACTATCAAATATACATATTGTGGGAGAAGCATTGTGATTATGTTATTATGAAATGCAATAGCCTCCCATATTTGGAGCCCAGAAATATACTATAACTTAATCACTGGGACTATAGGAATTTTGCGTGACAACTCTATATTTTTAAATAATTTAAACCTTCACTATGATTATATTATTGTTTCATGTGAATTAACAAGTAAATACCTAGATTTTTATGCTTTTAGCAATGAAATGTGAAGAAAACATTGTCACCATTGCGTTGTAAACACAAATTGTACATTTTTCTATAAAATGATTATTAGATAATAATGAAATGTTCAAGCGTTTGGGTACGAGAGCTAAAAGTGTTATATTAACCACATTAACCAAGTTTCTTGGGAAAATGTAGTTGCATAAATCTGAACTATGGCATAGAATTCACTTAAAATAAATAGTATTTCTATTAAGCTCCATTAGACGTGTCATAAAGGTGGAAATAAGACATTCAAAATATGAATCAATAAGACGATTACAAATTGGTTTTTTCAAGTAATTTAAAACATAAATATATATATATTTATAAA
>APFE030863409.1:72149-106150 GCA_000404065.3 Pinus taeda | reverse complement strand
AGCTATAAGGATAGACTGTGACAGCCAAAGTGCAATTTTCTTGGCAAAGAACCCTGCATATCATTCAAAGACAAAGCACATTGATTTTCATTATCACTTTGTGAGGGATATGATAGAAGACAAAAAGGTGTTGCTAGTAAAGGTGGACACTTTGAAGAATATTGCAAATGCATTGACAAAATCCATGAGCTCTGAGAAGTTCCCTTGGTGTAGAGAGACAATGGGCATTTCAGGGCTGGGAAAATGACTAAGCTCTCTTGTGGCCCCCTGTGGAAAGAAAAGAACAAGTGGGAGAATGTTGGGTTGTGTTATATTCTTTCCACGTAGTTAATAGGGGGTTTGAAGGGCACCTTTAACCCCACTTTATGGGGTCTGGGGCATCACCCCAGAATATTTTGGTTTTCGACCCTATGTTAGGTTGGGCGGACCCACCTATGGTTTTGCGCATGATTTTCGCACGTGTTTTTTGGACGTGATGGTTTTTATTCCATGGTATTGGATGCGATGGTTTTCGGTCCATGGTATTGGACACGATGGCTTTTCGGTCCATGGTATTGGATGCTTCAGCATGTATAAATATTTATTGTAACATTGAAAGGAACATAATGAAAAATCAAGCTGGTAGTCCCGGTTTTGGGATCCAGGGGAAAATCTCTGTGTATATGTGTTTTATGCATTATGCTCTCGTATTGTTTATTTTCTGTGTTTAAGAATTCGTATGTAGGTAATTTCTCTACAGGGTTAAAACCTACAAAACAAAAATAGCATAAGCACACCAACATCAACACTAGCTTGTGCTTGGGAAGAAGGGAGGTTTATATAGGACAAATGGATGGGAGATGGATCCTCCTCTCATGGGAAAAGGACTTATCCCTCGAGGTAGTTCCATAATTATAGGGGAAAGGAGCCTAAACTGACATCCTCGACCCCATCTAGCCAAACCATTTACCAGACTTTAGTTACGAAGCTTCTAGCGCTGGAAGATTCAGCTCCAAATATAAAAAACTTTCCAAAACAGAACCGGTGTGACTGGAACACAGCTTAGTCGCTCCTGTTGGCACAGGGGATAGTGCTAATCTCTACACATCGGTGCAGGGAAGATAAGGGTCATTAGCGCCAGTCTTGTAAACTAGGCAAAACAGAAGTTTCAAGGGAAATGGTGCAAAGGGGAATTGATCTGTTCATGAAGAGGGACACAATGGGAGTTTCTTCATGAAGGCAAAGCATGTGGGGTTCACTGTAGAGGTCCTCCAAGATCAAGGAATAGGGAGTACAGGGACAATGACAAAATTTTGTGTAACATCAGCTTAAATGAGTTTCTGGAGGTCAAAGGAGCAAGTTGACCAAATAATATCCCTATATTCACTCCTATGTCAGCTCATAAAGTAGGGAAACATCCAGATTCGACCTATTTGAGGAATTTCTATTCCTAATGGAGTCTACAAATATGGAAAGAGCGATAAAGCATGGAAACATATATGCTTTTGCCCAAAAGAACTCATGAAGGATTTGGTAAGGCTTATCCTCTCATACTATATATTTGAGGCTAGGGTCATTGTGAAAGAGGTCAAAAGTATTGAAAGGATTGCTTATTGACTATCGAAGCTCGTATTAAACATTGGATCTTCAAGAGGTTAAGATGGGAGAGAGAGAGAGAGGAGTTGGAGGAGTAAGGGAAGGCTAATGCAATTGATGGTTGTAATCACTCTTTCCTATCATTAATATAAACCTGCAGTTGTGTTGTCCACTCCATGGCATTGGTATTATGATTTATTTACAAGTTTATGCAATTCCAATGATTATAAGTAGCTTATATGTATGCAATTAGATATCCCTATGTATTATTGTATTGATTGTTGAAGTTATATATTGTGATATTACGCCTCGTCTTGTTTATGTGCACGTATTGATCTTGGAGTTGGCTGAGGGGTTTTCTCCGGCAACACCACACCAAGACCTGAGGTAACAATCCTTCTTCTTACTTTGATTATCATTTCATTAATATGGATACATGTATCTTTGGGCCAACTGCAACTAATCTGACTGTTTGCCAAGGATCCCGGGAAGATCCTTGAGGGTACCACCACCACCAAATACCCGTGCATTAATCCCTATAGCACCAACCATTGCCCAAAACTTGATGAGACTTTCCAAGACAATTAATGACACTAAGAAAAAGCCTCTAACACAAAACTTGATCAAGGACTTGAGTTAACCAATCCCAACCATGACATTCATTCATCAAACATGTCAAAAATATGCAATCTACATGTTTAAACAACATATCTGAGCATAGGGGTCTCACACTTATCTGAGAATCAATAAGAGGCATTGATGCATCATCACAATAATTGCATTACCATCTATTAAGCCATACATTCATTATAAATTTAGTGGTTAACCAACATATGATGAGATCCATACATTATCACTATCATAAAACTCAGTCACAATGAGCATATAACCAACAAAAATATCAAGGATATAACAACCATATAAACAAATATATTTACCCATAGAATACCAAGTAGAAGAAGATCTTAATCACGAGTGCAAAGGCCAACCAAGTCCAGGACTTCCACGTTCCACCCGACCATAGATTGACTAAACCAAATCCCTCTTCAACTAATCACCCCTATGCCATATTCCAAGCATGAATGTGGAATCTCATATAACAAATCCATCCAAATCAAACTAGGGCTTCTAGAGGCCCAAACCACCTCAACCCTCAACCATTTATTCCACCTCACGATCGAACATCACTAACCATCACCAGATCGGTCTCTACCCAAGTTGTCCAAGGCTCTAGAGCGGTTGTTCCAACCAAGGCTCCAGGACTAGTAACTCAACCCACAGTTGTTGTCAGGCTCCAAAGTGTTTGTCCAACCAAGGCTCTAGGTTTAGTAACTCAACCAACCAAGGGCTCCAGAGCGTTTGTCCAACTAAGACTCGAGGACAAGTAACTTGACCCAAGTTGTTACAGGGCTCCAGAGCATTTGTCCAACCAAGGCTCCAAGAACTAATAACTCAACCCACAATCAAAGGAACATGAGAACCAACCACAAAACAAAGGACTCCCACAACACCATGGTTATCTAGGAAATGGAAAGGCTAGGAAATGTTGAAATGTGGCAACAAGAATATTCCAATTTAATTTTTCCTTGAATTAAATTGTGAATTAAAATCGAATTTAGTCTTAACGGATACTTGGAAATAATTAATTAAGCTATTTTAACTTAATTAGTTGGAGAAATTCAAGTTCGAAGTCTTTCTGAAGTCATGCAAGAGTTATCCCTTAAATTAAGAAGATAAGCCTTGAATTAAGGAGATAAGATTGAGTTATATTTGAGTTGTAATTAGTTGACTCATTTTACTTAGTTAAGTCCAGTTAAATTAGTTCCAAACTATTTGAAGAACTAATAGAGAGATAACAGTCAGTTGATGCATGCAGCACTCAACTAGTATACTCCAGTTAACTGAAGATTCCCTCATCAGAAACTCATGCATGTCTATTCTAAGAAAGACCCAGTTAAGTTAAATGTCAAGGATAATGTACTATCAATTGCATGTGTTTTCCTATAAATAAAACTCATGCATGCAAAAGGAACAATTCCTTGAGTACTTTGTAGTTCTGACAGTGTGTGAGATCAAGAGATCATCCACTTGGTAAATCGAGTTTTTCCACTTGGTTGAAGGAGATCATCCCTAGGAACAACGCAAGGAAATAGGAGCTTGGAGGGTAGAGAGGTAGGCTTGTGAGAAGCCAGAATTGCCTGTGAGCATCTGTGAGGATTGTACTGAGAGCTGGCTAGCTGTGAGAGCTAAGTCTTTGAGAGATAGTGGGGTTTTTAGCTGAGGATTTCCCCAAAGTATTTTCATGTGTATGGTTCATTGATTCTTCTTCTTCTGCAAATTGATAGTAGAAGTAGGTTACAGTATTTTTCTTTGGTTATATTGCATTATCAAGTTAACCTATAGTCATATTTTCTACATGGTCTTAGAGCAAGATTTGTAGAGAATTTGAGAAATTTCTACATGGCATCAGAGCCAAGTTTATCGGAGCAGTGAACTGTATACTGAGAAGATAATTCAAAATTTGAAGTTCAAGGTTGTAGGTGCAAATCAAATTCATATCATACTTCAAGGTTGGCCAATGGCGTTCTATGGCTTGAGACTCGAGTATGCCTTGGAAGGCAGCTCAAATTACATAGCATGGAAAGATAGAATGGAGGTTGTATTAGAAGACAATGGCTTGAAGGAATTCATTGACCAAGAAATTCAAAAGCTAGCTTCAACTAATGCACAAGAGTTGGCTGAGTGGAAGAAATGTGTGGCGAAGGCGAGATGGATCATCCTTGAGGGAATTCGAGACCATATTGTCTCGAGTCTCCATGGGAAGGATACTCCATTTTCAATGTGGAAGACATTGAAGGACCTCTTCCAGAACAGTAGTGACCAGAGGAAATTGGCACTCAAGGATAAGCTTCGAAGAATCAAGATGGAGAAGGATGATACTATTTCCACATATCTGAACAAGCTCACCACCTGCAAAGATGAGCTTAGCAGTGTGGGAATAATTATTGTCGATGATGATATGGTGAGCCTCCCTCTCCTTGGCCTTCCAAAGAGTTGGAATAGCTACCAGGACTCTATGAATGGAAGGGAGAAATTGTCAGATTGGGAACGACTGTGGTCGAATCTCATGCAGGAGGAGATCAAGAGGAGCACATGAGATGGTTCTTCATCCAAGGATGATGATGAAGAAAATCTGGCCTTAGAGAGTAAGGCAAGGAAAGGGAAGGGGAGGGCTTCCCATTCCAAATCGAATTCTTCTCATGGAGGGAAGAAGGGTGACAAGTCTAAAGTGAGATGCTTTAATTGTCATGAGATGGGACATTATGCGACTAATTTCCCGTCGAAGAAGTCCAAGAAGGGATCCTCGAAAGGATCGGAAGGTGAGGCATTAGCCTCTCAGTTTGAAATGGATTTTACCCTCGTCGCATGCATGGTGTCATCAATGATGGGTTCTGTTTGGTATCTTGACAATGGAGCCTCATTCCACATGACTGGTGATAAAAGTTTATTCAGTGCCTTGGAGGAGAAAGACCTCAAGATGCGCATAGAGATGGGTGACGATGGAAAGTATAGTGTTTCAGGAGTGGGCACGGTTGCTTTTCAGAGGGAGCATGGAGCTCTTATCACCTTGATGGATGTGAAATATGTGCCTGGACTGAAGAAGAACTTGGCATCGGTCGCGATGTTGGAGGACAAAGGCTACGATTTTGTCTTCATTAAAAGTAAGGTGTTCCTAATACACATAGCCACAGTTCAGACCAAGAGGATAGGGATTCTGGTGAAGAATCTCTATAAACTAGAGGTAGATGATTGTGCACCATTGAGTACAAAAGTAGAATTGGTGCAAAGCCAAGACATTGGCGAGTTGTGGCACAAGCGGTTGGGCCATTTGCATCATGGGGCTTTGAAGATAATGCAACAGATATCTACAAGACTTCCCCTAGGTAAACTTGAGCAAGTTGACACATGCAAAGGTTGTACCTTGGGAAAGTACACCAAGTCTTCCTTTCATGATCGAGACATTCGAGCAAAGGCCATCTTAGAGTGAGTTCATACTAATGTGTATGGACCATTCTCAACGGAATCCACTACGAAGTAAAGGTATTATGTCATTTTCATTGATGATTATTCTCATAAATGCTGGATTTATTTCATTCAGAAGAAGCACCAAACCTTCTCAAAGTTTTGTGAGTTCAAGACTTTGGTCGAGAAAGAGTCAAGGAAGAAGAACAAGGCCTTGAGAAGCAACAACGGTGGAGAATATGTCTCTCAAGAGTTTAAGTCCTTTCTTGTAGCAGAAGGAATTAAACGAGAGTTGACGACACCTTATAACCCACAATAGAATAGGGTGGCCGAGAGGAAGAACAAAACTATTGTAGGGGTAGCTCGGGCGATTCTGCATGACCAAGGCCTACCACTTCACTTATGGGCTAAGGCATGCAACACAACGGTCTATTTGCATAATAGAACCCTGCATCTCATACTTGGGATGAAGACACCAGAGGAAGCTTTCTCTGGTAAGAGACCAGATGTGGGTCACTTCAGGATCTTTGGTTCATCGGTATATTTCCATGTGACAAAGGATGCATGGAAGAAGATTGATTCGACAGCAGAGTTGGGGATACTTGTGGGGTACACTGATACACCTCACAAAGATCGGGTGTACTTGCCTACCAGTTGGAGGACAGTGGTTCACAGAGATCTCAAGTTTGATGAGCAGAAGGCCATGCGAGTTTCCCTTGAGAGGGAGCTCTAACTACAGGCTGTGGAGGAACTGTTGGTTCGCAAGGAGGAGGAGCCTCAGACTGATGCAGACTAGCCGCATGCAGAGGTTCCAGGAGTGGAGACATACACTCAAGCAGAGTCTTCCTGAGATGGAAGAAAGCACACAAGAGAAGATGAAAGATTTTTGGAGGATGTGAGAGAGAATGTGGGAGCACCATTTTCTCAGCGCAAATAGAGGAGGTCACCTAAGAGGTACACTCGATACATGGCCCTTACTAGGGAATGTGTTGAGACTGAGCCATCTTCTTTTGAGGAAGCAATGCAGCAGCTGATTTGGGTTGATGCTATGGTGGAGGAGTATGACTCCATAGTTCGTAACAGTGTTTGGGACGTGGTTTTGAGACTAGAGAACAAGTCAGTTGTGAGTTCCCATTGGATTTACAAGGTAAAGAAAGTTATTGATGATGGGAGGATCATGTTGATGTAGTATATTTCGACAGAGGAGCAAGATGCTGACATTTTGACAAAGGCATTGTCAAAGTGTAAATTCAAGTTCCATAGAGACAGGATCGGGGTGGCAGATAATCCCTTTCTTGTTGAGAGGGAGTGTTGAAATGTGGCAACAAGAATATTCCAATTTAATTTGTCCTTGAATTAAATTGTGAATTAAAATCAAATTTAGTCTTAACATCTACTTGGAGATAATTAATTAAGTTATTTTGACTTAATTAGTTGGAGAAATTCAAGTTAGAAGTCTTTCTGAAGTCATGCAAGAGTTATCCCTTAAATTAAGGAGATAAGCCTTAAATTAAGGAGATAATATTGAGTTATATTTGAGTTGTAATTAGTTGACTCAGTTTACTGAGTTAAATCCAGTTAAATTAGTTCCGAACTATTTGAGGAATTAATAGAGAGATAACAGTCAGTTGATGCATGCATGCACTCAACTAGTGCACTCTAGTTAACTGAAGATTCCCTCATCAGAAACTCATGCATGTCTATTCTAAGAAAGACCTAGTTAAGTTAATTGTCAAGGAAAATGTATTATCAGTTGCATGTGTTTTCCTATAAAGAAAACTCATGCATGCAGAAGGAACAATTCCTTGAGGATTGCGCAGTTCTGATAGTGTGTGAGATGAGGAGATCATCCACTTGGTAAATCGAGTTTTTCCACTTGGTTGAAGGAGATCATCCCTAGAAATAGTGCAAGGAAATAGGAGCTTGGAGGGCAGAGAGGTAGACTTGTGAGAAGCCAGGATTGACTGTAAGCATCTGTGAGGATTGTACTGAGAGTTGGCTAGCTGTCAGAGCTAAGGCTTTGTATAATTCCTATGTATTTCCACCTTGTATGATAATATAGATAGTGGAGTTTTTAGTTGAGACTTTCCCCACAGTATTTCCATGGTATGGTTCATTGATTCTTCCTCTGCTGGTTATATGTGTTCAGCTCTATCTTTAAGATTCCACAAATTGAAAGTAGAAGTAGGCTATAATATTTTTCTTTGGTTATATTGCATTATCGGGTTAACCTACAGTCAGACTTTCTACATGGTCTTAGAGTGAGATTTGTAGAGAATTTGAGAAATTTCTGCAGTAAAAACCACTGCCAATCAAGGCAATCCTCCATGCCAATGATAGATCATGACCAAGAAACCACATGCATATGTCATGCATTGCAAAACTAGTAAGGAAACCATACATGCAACCAGATACTTGCAAAGAAATCTAGTTGTAATTGTTGATCCAGTTGTCCTCTTGCACTTTCCTACTCTTTCTTCTCCTTCTTGCTCCAAAACTCCAAGTATGCCACACTCCTCCAAGAGTGCTCCAAGAAAACTCCAAGTGTCCAAGAGTATGAAAGAGAGAGAATAAAATAAGCTCGAAAACTGAACTGAGCAAAATCTTGCCAACTGATCCTCAAAAGCCTTTTTATTATGAGGCCTCTTTTTTCTTCATTTTCCATTATTTTCCTTCAATTTCCTCCTCACATGCAACCTATGACCTTTCACCTTCCTTTTCTCCTAAATGCCATTTTTTTCATAAACAAAATACCAATTAATTCCACTTTGCCTTTCCAAATCCTTTGCCATTGCCTTTGTTAACTTCCTATAGCCATAATAACCTAAATGAGCACCCACTAGGATGTTTTTCCCACCTTTCAGCTTGGAATACGTCTCCCATGACCTTGGTCTTATATATTTTTACATGGATTTTTTAACAGCTATTACATGTAGGCCCCAAATGCATGCATTAGCCTGCAGCTGTAGGCCCAATTTCTCAGTTCTGAGCGCATGTGACCCTGGAATCAGTGCCACCTTTTGAGGGCTTGTCTCCATACCACTACCCAGAACTTAATGATTCTTGCTAGAATGATAGATGACATCAAGACAAAGACATTCATACGAAATTTTCTCAAAGACTCTACCTAACCAAGCCTAACCATGGCAGACATTTCATCAAACATATGGTGAACATGTAATCTAAAGATCGTGAATGCATATCTGAACATAGGGGTCTAACACTTATCTGAGAATCATCAAGAAGGTCTAATACCCTCTCACAATAACTGCAATAGCATCTATTAGTTCATGCATTCAATAACCATTCATCAATTAATCAAACATCTCAAGAGTCATAGTTAGAACCTGTTATGAAACCATGCTTATAACCAGCATATAACCAAAATAATAACCATAATAAAACAACCATCAAAGCCACATAATAACAAATACAAATACTCATGAAATACAAGAGGAAAAGTTATCTTATTATCATATGTAAAAGCCAACCAAGTCAGGGACTTCCATGTACCACCTGACCATATATTGGGTTGAATCAAACCTATCTTTCAACCATTCACCCCCATGTCATATTCCAAGCATGAATGTGGGACTCACAACAAAAAAACCAGGTCTTCCTTAGTCTTTATTGCAATCTTGCGAAAATTGGTCAAGGGACTCCTAGGCCCGAAATAAGCACCTACACAACCAGGCTTTACCACAATCCTACCACTATCGGTCAAGGGATTCCTAGGCCCAAACAAAAAAAATCATATACTACCATGCTTTATTGCAATCCAACCAAAATCATTCAAGGGATCACTAGGTACTAAACAAGCTTATATGCCTCTGGATTTCTTCACCAATACCTTGAGGAATTTTCTCGTCTCCACCCTCAGGATGTACCACAATCCCGCAAAAACTAGTCAAGGGATTCTTAGGCCGTTGGGAATTTTCCTGAGACCACCTCACCCGGTTCCAAAACCAACCAGTAATCCGAAGCTCAACCAAATGAAAGAACCCCATCACACCATGGTTATCCAGAAATGGTAAGGCAAAATCTGAAGCCATTGTCACACCCAGCAAAACCCATGTCACTGATAGCAAGAGAACCAAATACATACATGCATGTATCATCCATCCATAAGTCAGATAGGAAATCACACATGCAACCTGTTACTTGCAAGTATTTCTGTTGAAGTTGTTTTATCTTTGTTTATCCCTTGATTTCCTTTTCCTTCCTCCAATGCTAGAGTGGTCCAAGAATGCTCTAAGTCTCTAAGAGTATGAGAGAGTGAGAGAATAGAAGAGAGCTCCAAAATTGAACTGTCAAAAGTCTGTGAACTGATCCTCATAAGCCTTTTTATCATTGAGGCCATTATTTTCTTCAATTTCCTCTATTTTTCCTTCAATTTCTTTCTCGTGCAAATATGTGACCTTTCATCTCCGTTTTCTCATATTTTCCTTTATTTTCATAAAAAATGTCAATTAATGCCTCTTTGTCTTTTCAAATCCTTTGTCAATTTCCCTTAGCCACAATAAACCAAAATTAACCCCCACTAAGATGTTTTTCCCAACGTTCAGCTTGGAATATGTGTCCCATGACCTTGGTCTTATTTTATTTTTATTAACTTTATTACATGGACTTTTAACCCGGGCCTATTATGGACCCCTCAGGGGAACATTGTCCTTTGTGTTCTATGACCAGTAAATTTGCTAAAACCAAAACATACTGTCCATGGATCTTTATAACCTAGTTCGTTGCAGTATTTACATCATGTCAACTACTGAAAACATGGCAACATGCTGCTTACTGGAGATTTATAATACAACTCATTACGGTATTACAATAATAACCACATATATACTCATGCACATTTTTTTCAACCAACAAATAATCATAATGTCTATGGAGATTTATAAGTATAACTCGATACAATATTTACAATAATATCCACATATGCACATTTTCTCTAACCAGCAAATAAAAGGATACGATGCTCGCATCAGTCAACAAGGGAATCTAGAGGCTCACACCTCCACCCTCAAAAGTAGTACCGGGATTCACCTCCTTCCAAGGAAGTCTAGAATTCAATGCTAAAGTCAAGCATGCACGTTGTGGAGTATCAAAGAAGGTATGTTTCGATGGTTATTTCAGTATCTTTTCATTAGAACTTAAAAGCCTTTTGCATTAGAAACTTAGTTAATAATGAGGATTCATAACGAAACACGTGAGATTAATAGGAAACGCTGATAATTGTCATTCCTATGTGCAAGAGGGAGGAAAAATGGAAAGTGGCCATCCCAAAGGAAAAGACAAAGATGAGCTAACTATTGTCCCTTTGACGGGAGACCGCCAGCAAACCAGATCAAAACGGACCAACCCAGGAAAGGAAGCAGAGATACCATCTCGGAGCAGAAAAGGAAAGAAGTGACTCAGGATTAACGATTATGCGAATCCCTGAGGATCTTAGATCCTGAGGGATCACTATTGTATATATTTCTGCGTCTAAGATATCTCCGTCATCATCCTTATATAAGGGATAGCGTTGTTAGCTAGGGAGAGGACCTTTTATGTAATTTCTTTTAAGAAAGATCAAGACTATGATCTTTATGTTCTGTTGAAGACTTGAGTTACTGTAATTCTACTTCATGCATTAATAGAGACTTGGTTACTCTTTTATCTTTGAGCTTGGATCAATCTTAAGTGGTGTACCCTTGGAGGCTAAGGGCCCGACCCTAGAGGACACTTGCTCTTGTACCATTACGCGTGGTTTCTGCGTGGTTTGTTTATAGGCGTAATCTGGTAATCTGTTGTGTTTCAAGAACGTTTATATCACATGCTCTGTTATGTTTAACTCATTTATATTGACGTTGTATCATGTTACCAATCCTTTAAGTGTTGATTAATCTCTACAGGATACTATCATTCCATTACAGAGTTTATTACGATTGTGCTTTAGCATTACAGCAGTTATCTTGAAAAGTCTGATTTCACATGATTATTGAATCCTTGAATGTTACTATTTTCATCTTGAGATGCAATCGTATGCTTTTATTTAGAGCAATAACAGAATCAGATTAAGCACGTTGTGTTTCTATGGTTTTAATATTATTTCATCGGTAGTGTTGTTCCATAGTATGTGTACATCTTTTAAGAACGAAGGATTGATGTTTTGATTGGAGTGATTAAATAGAGTTACAGCTTGACGAACTTGGTTACTGTTTATTTCAACTGTTGTTCCATTTTAATTGTTGTTCCATTTCTGAATTGTTGTTCCATTTTAGTTGTTGTTCCATTTCAATTGTTGTTCCATTTCAATTGTTGTTCCATTTCAATCGTTGTTCCATTTCAAGATTGTTGATTTGTTGTTTTATTTACTTGCCATTTCTTGAGGACGGTCTCAGGCTGTAGTGAGCATCGGCATCTGCTACCTGGCTCCCAGACCTCTGATCTTCTCCCATCAGTTATGAAAGGGATGGGTTATTGCTACCGAACCCTTGGCTGATGTGATGTTCTATTTCATTGCTATTTTCTTTACTTGTCGTTTCATTTTTATTCATTAAGGACGATCTCAGGCTGTAGTGAGCGCCAACATCTGCTCCCTGGCTCCCAGACCTCAGATCTGTTCTCATCAATTACAAAAAGGACGGGTTATTGCTACCGAACCTTTGACTGATGCAATGCTTGGTGTGATTTAGCCTTTTTGAAGTAGTTAAGTTGTAGACACGCATCTATTTACTTTTGTAGCTTTTAAACAGCTGTACTACGAGCATTACTCTGACAAGTGCTAAGCCTCAGACTGAGACACTCTTTGAAATAGCAAGACGTTCCCGGATTGACATATTAATGTGAGGTAACTAGAGGTGAAAGAGACCCTTTTTATAGCTCTGCATTTTGGCGCCATTGCCGGGGAAAGAGTGTAGCCATTTGGTTTTTTCAGGGTAGTGTACGAACTTGCTAGGGAAGAATTGGGTTTTGAAAATGGAAGGTAAGAACCTACATACGGAGCATGTAAAAGCCCTGCTCCTTTGCCCGCTTTCCTGCAGATTCGCTGTTATCTGCTTAAGAAGGATTTAGTAGTTAAATTGAGTGCATAACTAAGCAGAAAAAGCCGGATAAAAATCCCAAACCTTTACCAAAGCCAGAAAAAGCTAAGGGGCCAGTGACCCTTGTTCGATCAACCTTCATAGACGAAATCTATAAGAAAGTCGAATCTCAGCCTTCAGTAGGACCCAGGAAAGTTATTTCCAAACAGCCTACTAGTTCCCTTCAGGCCACAGGTTCACCATCTGTAGCCTTTGCTGAGGTGCATAGTCAAACTAACGAACAGGACTTTCAAGAAATTGAAAATTCTATTCCAGAACGATTGCAAGAAGGGAATTTCAGTAATCTTTGTGAAGGAGAAGGGGAAACATGGGAGACTAGGGAGCCGAGATCTCCTCTTAGGATAACTCAGCCATTGAATAGCCCAGATAAAGGGAGTGCAGTGAAAATTATTATTGAAGGGACCCAATCCCCTCAGACAAAAATCCCAGATAGAGGAAGCGCTATTAAAATTTTCCCTGTTAAAGACATTCCTCCTCAACCTAGGAATACCCACTTAGATATTCCGGAAGGTTATTGGCATATATTTGACCCAATGGCTCAAAATCCACCAAACACCCAAACCTCTACATTACAATACCCCATAGTGGATTTTGCAGCAAATGCCCCTATGAAAGCAATTCCCCTTCAACGTATCCCTACATTTCACGGACTTACATCGGAAGACCTGGATGCATTTTTATTTGAATTTGATGTACTGTGCAGGGGATATGATTACACCACTGACCCCCATAAACTAAAATTGTTCCCCTCTACTCTAAAAGGGGTTGCTTTAAGATGGTTTATGGGATTAGGTGGTGGGGTTATAAATAACTGGGAACAAATAAAAGAATCCTTTTTGAAAAAATATCAAGACTACTGCAGGTTTAGAGAACTAAAAGATGAAATATTTCAGATGATAGCTAGACCAAACGAAACATTAGAAGAATATGTAGAACGTTTCCAGTATAATCTACAAAGATCTCCCTATGCATTGCTGCCTTTGCCTGATAACGTGTTGAAAACAGCATTAATAAGGGGCATGAAAGAACAATGGATTGAAACATTAAACATTATGGGGAAAGGGGATATTTATCAGGAAAGTTTTGCCGACATAATTGATTTATGCATCAGAAGTTCGAGAGGTAGTACACGAATCAAACCAGCAGAACATGATCGGTTTGCAAGAGAAAACAAAATCCCATCAGAAGGAGTAACGCGTGTGGAAATTGGAAATTAATTTGAAAATTTTAAAACTGATATACTAGGAACACTGACTACACAATTGGACGTTTTGCAGGCCAAGCAGAAACAAATGGAGGCAGAACAGAATTTGGCAATCTTCTGCCCCAGGTGCAGGAAGAAGCATAGCCATAAGGAGTGCCCACTAGATACAGTCCAGACATGCGCCATCTGTACAAGGGATCACTCTACAAAAAGTTGTCCCTCATTACCTGGACTAAAAGCGGTATATAAGGAAGTAGAAGAAGAACCAGAGGCAGTATATTTACTCAACCAGCGTCGTCAGTGGCAGCCGCAACAAACTGGTATGTTTTCAGACCCAGCTTCTTCTTTTCAGTATCCATAGTACAATACTCAACAGTATAATACATGGCAAAGTCAGTTTCAGCCCCCATTTCCAAATTGGTCATCACAGCCAAGCCAATCTGCAAACCCGTGGCTAAATCAGACAAGCCAATCTGGTTGGTCGAATCCTCCTTATCCCCCACCATACTGGCAAAACAACCCATACCCACCACAATGGACTCCCCCCACTTCACAAGGTTCAGTCTGGCAGACTAACTGGCAGAGACCAACACAGCAGCCAGTAGGAAATATTCCTTTCCCTCAACCTACACTGCCAGCTTTACAGCAAAACCCCCAATCTAATCTGAGACCCCAACTCCCAATCCAAATAACAGACCGGTCCAAGCTCTCCAAATTTTAGAAACACCAGAAGAAGTACCCAATCTGAGGGAGTGCAATGATCTTCAGCTAAGATCTGGGCGTATTATCCAAACAGAGGGAAATAAAATAGTTCAGATTGAAGATCAGTTACCTAGAGAACATCTGCCACAAGAGGAGGATGTGAATAGACAACAAACTCATAATCAAGCAACCACATCCTCTCCTCCGTTCCCAGAACGATTAGTCATACCTCGACCTATACAACAACCTAACTTTGACATTCTGGGAGAATTACAAAATTTGTACATAAAAATTCCATTCCTTTAGGCCATTCAAGACATCCTGATATACGCAAAAACTATTAAATAATTGTACATAAAAAGACCGAGGAGGAATATAATAGATAATCCAAGAGTTCAAGTAGTCGGTACTTTATCTGACTTATTATCAGGAAAGGAAACACCCATTTAGTATGAAGACCCGGGAAATCCAATAGTAACTGTTCAAATTTATGGTCAAACCCTAACCAATGCCTTAGTTGATCTTGGAGCTGCAATCAATATATTGACAACCGCTACTTGCCAAAAGCTAGGCATTACATCTGCAAAACCCACCTCCACTCTGCTAGAATTGGCTGATCGATCAGTGGTTAGGCAGGAAGGCATACTACATGATGTCATGGTCTCGGTTGACTCCTGGGAATACCTAACTGATTTTCTAATAATAAACCCTAAAACCCAACTTGATGGACATCCATTGATCTTAGGAAGACCTTGGCTTGCTATCGTTGATGCCTATATCGGCTGTCGGCAAGGGAACATGATCATAACCAAGGGGGCAGATATCAAGAATTTAGTACTATATCCCCCAGCGCAGCCAAGCATCACAATAGTTAAAACTAATAGGCACCTTGTATCATATCTTACTGACAACATTAGATCTCCATTAACTATACAAGAAGCACTTGAGTTCAAAGACCAAACAGAAGATGATGCCATCACTAATTTCATTAGTCAAACTGAACTCACATCTCGTACCCAGTGTCATATGATAAAAGCAGCATTTGATAACGAAGTAGAAGATGAACCTCTGAAAGATACACATGATCACACAATCCCTGTCACTTCAGTTGCACATAGTAAAATTGTGGAAATTGAACCTGGAAAGACCTTAAACATTAACGCCGACCTTGCACCCGAACAAGAAACAAAGCTCATCCATATCTTAAGGAAATATAAAGAAGCATTTGCATGGGATTACCCTGATATGAAAGGAATTGACCCTTAATTATGTACACACCACATCTACATAGAAAATGATGCAAGACCCATTAGGCAGCCTCAAAGAAGACTAAATCCTCATCTAAAAGAAGTAGTAAAAGCTGAGCTTCAAAAACTTTTAGATGTTAACTTTATCTACCCTATCTCTGATAGTAAATGGGTCTCCCCGCTTGTGGTGGTGCCGAAAAAGAATGGGAAGTGGAGAATCTGCGTGGACTACAGGGAGCTAAATAAGGCAACGCAAAAAGATCACTTTCCTCTCCCATTCATCGATCAAGTATTGGACACTTTGGCAGGGAATAAATTCTTTTCTTTTCTCGATGGCTTCAGTGGGTATAACCAAATACAGATTGCCCCTAAAGATCAGGACAAAACTACTTTTACTTGTCCTTAGGGAACATTCGCCTACCGAGTTTTACCTTTTGGCTTATGTAATGCCCCTAACACATTCCAAAGGGCTATCCTTAACATTTTTTCAGATCTAATAAATGAAGGACTGGAAGTATATATGGATGACTTTACTCCATATAGAGATGAGTTTGATCCAGCATTGGAGACACTAGAAAAAGTCCTATAACGTTGCATAGCTACCAGGCTTTGTTTAAGCCATGAAAAATGTTACATGATGATGAAGGAAGGACTTATTTTAGGACACTATATTTCAGCAGCTGGCATTCAGGTAGACCCAGCCAAAATCCAAATACTTTTTCTTATTCCTACTCCTACTACTCAAACAGAGGTACGTAGCTTTCTTGGATTCTCTGGTTACTACAGAAGATTTATAGAACATTATTCATGTATTGTTGCACCATTGTATGCACTAACTGGTAATATTGATTTTCTTTGGACAGAAAAATGTGAACGTGCCTTCAACGATCTAAAGAAGCTCGTATCTACAGCCCTAGTCCTTCGGGGACCGAATTGGGATTTGCCATTCCAGATATCATCTGATGCCTCAGACACAGCCATTGGAGTAGTCCTTGGACAGGAGGAGGATATAAAACCATATGCAATTTATTACATTAGAAGAAATCTATCCCCTGCTGAATTAAATTATATTGTCACTGAAAAAGAATTTCTAGCTGTTATACATGCTATCAATAAATTCAGACATTACATTACTGGATATCCTGTTATCTTGTACACAGATCATTCTGCTATAAAATATTTAGCAAACAAGCCTATCACAAATGGCAGAATAACTAGATGGCTGATTTTATTGCAAGAATTTGATATTACAATCAAGGATCGACCCGGGAAAGAAAACCCGGTAGCTGATTTCCTCTCAAGAATGCCAAAACCAGTCGATGTAGCAGCAATTGAAGATCAATTTCCAGATGAGCATCTCTTTGTCGTTGCTGTTCAAACACCCTGGTATGCTGATGTTGCCAATTACCTAGCAGTAGGTAAGTTACCAAAGCATCTAACCCCTAATGAGCGAAAACAGATTGTTCAGCAAAGTACCAGATTTTTCTGGATTGGGGGCTATTTGTTTCACACAAGGGCAAACATGCAAATCAGGAGATAAGTTCGACAAGACGAAATTTTCGATATACTGAAAGCATGCCATGACCAACCATGTGGTGGACATTTCGCTGATCACAAGACTACACATAAAGTATTACACACAGGGTATTATTGGCCCACAATTTTCAAAGATGCAAAGAAATTTGTCCAAGCATGTGATAGTTGCTAGAGAGCGGGACACCCTAGTCAGTCGGATGAGATGCCTTTGAAACCATAGCTAGTCATCGAACCATTTGAGCATTGGGCTCTTGATTTCGTGGGACCAATCAACCCACCATCAAACCAGAAAACATACATTTTGGTGGCAACAGAATACGTCACCAAGTGGGTTGAAGTAGAGGCCTTGCCCAGAGCTACAGAAAAATCTGTTATACAGTTCCTGCTCCATCTATTTATATGTTATGGCCTCCCTAGAGAGATAATTACAGATGGAGGGCCACAGTTTGCTAGGAACAGAATAGCGGCAACACTCAACAATTATCATGTTCAGCATAAAATTACCACCGCATATCACCCACAGGCAAATGGGCAAGTAGAAAGCAGCAACAAGATAATAGAAACAATTCTAACAAAAATAGTTGCATCACATAGACGCGATTGGGCTGCCAGACTACCTGAAGCACTGTGGGCTTATAGAACAACATGGAGAAGCACCACTGGTCACTCACCTTACCAGCTAATGTTCAGAAAACAACCTATTTTTCCTATAGAATTTGAAATCCAGACATTACGAACAGCACAAGAAGTTGGTTTAGACTTAACTGAGGCACAGACTAATCGACTACAGCAGATTAATGAGCTGGATGAAATTAGGCTCTCTGCACTTCAACACACTGCCCTGATACAGCAGCAGAGAGCTAAATGGCATGATGCTCTCATTAAAAATAGAGTCTTCCACGAAGAAGACTTGGCTCTTTTATATGACTCTAGGTTTCAGGACTTCCCCGAGAAACTTCAGACTCGTTGGCTCGGACCATATGAAATTCAGAAAGTACATGACAATGGTACCCTTACCCTGATTACTATTGATGGTTCTGGATAACCTTTAAGGCAAATGGCCATCGAGTCCATCTCTACCGCAAACCACTTACTCGGGAGTCCTTTTGCCAACAGCTACGCTAAGATTCAAATATGGAGATCTTAGGGGAGGAAGACAAGTCTTCCTCACCTATAACTCACTAAGAAATTTACTTTTCTTTACAATTTGTATATAACTTTTTGAATTATTTTTTTGTACATATCTTTGCAACCGGTTTTGTTACTTCTTTTGTTCCTTTTTTTCAAAAGGAATAGCGCTTTTGGTTTTCTATTGTTCCTTTTTCTAAAAGGAACAACACTTGTGATTTTTGTTGTTCCTTTTCCAAAAGGAACAACACTTGTGATTTTTGTTGTTCCTTTCCCAAAAGGAACAACATTTGTGATTTTTGTTGTTCCTTTCCCAAAAGGAACAACATTTGTGATTTTTGTTGTTCCTTTCCCAAAAGGAACAGCGCTTGTGATTTTTGTTGTTCCTTTTCCAAAAGGAACAACACCTTTGATTTTTGCTGTTCCTTTTCCAAAAGGAACAGCACTTTCGAATTTTTTTGTTCCTTTTCCAAAAGGAACAACACTTTCGATTTTTGTTGTTCCTTTTCTAAAAGGAACAACACTTGTGATTTTTGTTGTTCCTTTTCCAAAAGGAACAGCACCTTTGATTTTTGTTTTTCCTTTTCCAAAAGGAACAGCACCTTTGATTTTTGTTGTTCCTTTTCCAAAAGGAACAGCACTTTCGATTTTTTTTGTTCCTTTTCTAAAAGGAATAACACTTGTGATTTTTGTTGTTCCTTTTCCAAAAGGAACAACACCTTTGATTTTTGTTGTTCCTTTTCCAAAAGGAACAACAATTTTGATTTTTGTTGTTCCTTTTCCAAAAGGAACAGCACTTTCGATTTTTGCTGTTCATTTTCTAAAAGGAACAGCACTTGTGATTTTTGTTGTTCCTTTTTCAAAAGGGACAGCACTTGTGTTTTGTTGTTCCTTTTTCAAAAGGAACAGCACTTGTGTGCTTTACTATTCCTTTTTCAAAAGGAACAGCATTTGTGTGTTTTTGATGTTTCTTTTCCAAAAGGAACAACACTTTATGATTTCTGCCGGTCTTTTTCCAAAGGAACGACACTTGTTTGATTTTGTTGTTCCTTTTCAAAAGGAACAGCATCGTTGATTTCTACTGTTCCTTTCTCCAAACGAACGGCATTTGTGAACTGTTATTGTGCCCTTCCTCGAAAGGAACACTACTCATATGATTTTGAAACAGCTTGTTCCTTCTATTTTAAATTAAGGATGCTTATTGCTAATGTTCTTTCAAGTCTTTTTTAATACGGCTATGCACTTATGTGATGGAAACAAAAACACAGCATACAGAAATCAGTAAATCATAAATCGCTATCTTTATAAGAGACTGCCCTGAATTGGTGAAAGGACGTAGGGAAAGACATGCTTATTCATCATCTTTTACTGCCATTGTTCTACTAACTCCTTTCTGATTGGTTATCTGTATCATGATGGTTCTTTTTTTAATCTTCTTTGATTATCATTCGGAAATAAGACCAAAGGATCTATACCTTTCTATTGGGATGTCAAGAATTATTCCACCATTCCTACTCTTAAGGAGTGTTGAACTACCCTTTGTGTATAAACAGGAAAGGCTCTTTATTAAAAACAAGAAGAAAAAAGAAGGAAGCAAAACATGGTTTCTAAAAATTATCAAATTGCAAGATAGGAAGTCTCATTACGAGCTGGCCTACCATGATCATCAGGACGGAAGTGAAGTGGCATTCCCACTATGGCCACCACACCTGGGAAATGGTCCAAAAGGTATATCAAACAAATAACACTTGGAACATGAGGCCTCATCACGAGCCGACCTGCCCACTATTCGCTCCTCCCTCATGAATGGTATTATGACTAACTGGTCACCAAGCTAGCATAGTGGCCTACATTTTGACATTACATAACGCTTCCTGGCATACACAAAGGACTATGGTTCCAGGGGTGAAACAAACAACTCAGCCAAGGTTATGGACACCTGTCGGCAGCAGAGCACTGTTAATGGTATTGAAGTCGTATTTTTACACCAATAGGTAAGAAGATTTCATCCTCTTGTTTCTTATGTCGTGGTAATTAATTATATAATATTACCCAACCATATAGCGCATGACTATATACTATCGCCAATCATTACGGAGCTAGTGATAGTGACCGCATGACACTCTCTATTTATGGCAAATGTCTTATCCCCGAACTTCCATCAAATCACCGCAGTCCCTTACGTATTAAAGCGATGTAACTTTATACCTAGATTTCAGTAATAGGCTGTTTTTGTAAGCATGGCATATTTCCATACGCTGTTCCATAAAGACCTCGCGGCAGAACAGACGTTGCTCCTTTATTTGACGGCTGGGACAACCTATCACATTGCAGGGGGGAGGTAACCTCATCATTCCCCAGAGCACGTGTCAGTCCGTTATTTGAGAAATTGTGTACTCGGGCACAGCACGGCTCAACGGTATTATCTTTTTTTTTTCTATTTTTGCTTTCTTTTGCATGAGCTGCAGTTTGAAGCCATTTCCACAGCATACGACGTAGCATTAGAAGTTGAACGAGTAATACGCCACCAGCTTCTCTGTGTTTCAACAAACAGTTGTCGTTCCTTTGAGAATTTGCAGTGAAACTATGGGAGGAAGGTCAGTTCGCCGAGAACTGTAAGTATTAACTGTTTCGGCTGCAGCCCAAAGAATATTGAAGAAAGCAGGATGGTTGACCTATCTCAACCGCCTGAAGGAGTCCAATGAAATAGTAGTGATAGAATTTTTACAGAATTTACAGGAACACTACTCCATAGTAAGAGGAAGGCGAATAGCAGTCACCGATGACATAATAGCAAGAGTCTCGGGATTACCAGCCACTGGACCAGTATGGACAATAAAGAAGGAAAGGTTGCAGAAGATTTTAGAAATCTTTCAGGACGAGGGCCAAAGTTTGACAATTTGAGGAAAAGGGGTGCTGCCAGCAGTGCTAGGAGAGCCATGGGCGAAATTGGCAAAAATCATCCAAAGCTACATCACCTGTGAAGGCAGAAAAGACGTGGTAAGACCACGACATCTTAAACTCCTAGCTGTCTTAAAACAAAAATGTTCTGTGAATTTACCTGCATTGTTGAATTCACTATTGCATGACGTTGCACGAAGTATGAAAAGGGCACAACACGTAGAATCAGTTGTTAGCCACCACGGATTAATTCGGTTGATAGTTAATTATAGTCTCACCCAACAACAGAGCAGCTGGGAAGAACCGATTACCATCATTAATAGAGGGACGGCCACATTTGAACGCCCAAAAAAACGAAAACAAGTTGATCGACACCCCAACATTCAGAAAAACGGAAGCAAGACACTTGCACAGAAGAGCAACCTAAAAAACGATCTGGAAAATGGAAACATGATGCTAGTACAACCGAACAACCAGAAAAACGTAGAAAATCGGCAAGGCTCGCATGGCTACGAGGAGGGCTGGAGAGATAGAAACGGAGGAAGAAAACGATGAGGAAGCAGAGCAAGCTGCAGAGACAGAAACGGAAGAAGAAACCGACGAGGAAGTAGAGCAGTCTGTAGAGACAGAAACGAATGAATAAGACGTCGAGGAAGAAGAGCAGTCTGTAGAGGCAGAAACAGAAGAAGAAGAAGAGGAGGCAGAGCAATCTGCAGGGAGAGAAGAAGAAAAGGATGAGCAGTCTGAAGAGGAAGGAGACGAGAAAAAAGAAGTTGAGCAGTCCGAGCAGGAGGGAGGAATGGAACAGCAGGAAGGGAGCCCATTACAAGACCCGTTAGGGGAATATGAATTGGCCAACATTTTGGCCAATATGGGCGAATATAGCCAACCTCTGAGTCCATCAAACCTCCATGCCGTAGAGAAAACCGAGGAGAAAGATGCACCCGAGGAATTGGATGCAGAATAGGCGGAAGTAGAAAATTTGTCCGTTCATAATGAGAAGATATCAAAAAACGCTGAGCAGGAACAACCCGTTCCTAATCAAAAGGCACCAGAAGAAAGTCCAGAGGAAATAAGGGCAGAAGAAGAATTAGCCCAAGAAATAACAAATCCAAGTAAGGTTCTTACCCCGAAACAGCCACCCCAGGGAGAAAATCAGGAAGCTGGCCACAGTCCAAACCGCAGCGAATAGCCTGTTGTTCTTTCTGAAGAGATGATGGAAATAAGGGAATTACGAAGGGAACAGCGAACATTGTTGAACATAATAGCCCATCTTCACCAGCAGATTAGGATTCTAAAGGCAAGGCAAAGGGTGAAAGGGACTTCAGGAAGAAAAGGTCTGACCACAACAGTAAAATCCCTTAAGGGCAAGAGGTGGAGGACCAGAATCCATCCAACTGCTCAAAACCCTGACAAAAGCCAAACTGTTGTTCCAAATGAAGCTGAAAAACAAACTGTTGTTCCAAATGAAGCTGAAGAGCAGACTGTTGTTCCATTTGAAAAGGAACAGCAGTGGGCTGGAGTTCGTGTTAAAATTGAAAATGATGATAAGATGGTTCAGACGGAGGCACCACCTTCGGGAGTAATAAGGGTTCTGAACTCGAAGCAGCGCAATAAGAAATTTCAAGTAAAGCTCCCGGCCTCCACGGCTGCATGGAAGAGGGATCTGAAAACGAGAACCCTTCATAAACATTTGAAGCAGGCCCAGCAAGAAGCAGAAAAGCTTAGGGAGCAAACGGTCCCCCGAGAAAAATATGAAGAACTACAGCAGCAGCTAAGGAACGTCAACTTATCTGAAAGCCAAGCTTTCGAAGTGTTATCACTTAAAACCACAGTTCACCTATGTCCAAAGATTCATATAAAAAAAAAAATGGTTTAAGTCAATAGGTTTTTAGGTGTGTCACTTTGAAATTAGTTTTTCCAAAGGTATTGATGTGAGTCCTTGTAAAAAACCTTTAGATACCCTCTCTCATGATAGTTAAAGCATGTCTTGTCTTGATTGCATCATTCTAATTTTGCACAGTTTCGCAGCGCGATATGATTGGCTAGTTTAGCTGCGCAATCATTTTTCCACCTTTCCGCAGCATATCATTGAGCAGCGATTTCGTAGCGCGGGGTGTCATTTCATAATTGCCTGCGCTACGAAATCGGGGATTCGGGGTTTTTAGCAGCATATTTCCTTGAAATGTCAAATCTCGGGAGGTGAGTCATTAGAACCGTTCATATGTTGTCAGTCGACGTCCTCTCCAGGTCATGATAGGATTCATTCCGCCATCAGATATAGGATCACACACATGGTAATTATTTTAAGAAATCTTATGAGGTATGGTAGTGTCATAATGTTTATTCATGATGCATTAACGTACCTGTTCTATGATGAGCATTTGAAAAAACGCAAAGAAGCCTGAGTTCTCATTTAAAAAGAGATCACTGCAAGCGAGCCTGCATTCCAAAGCCGAAGCTGTTGTGTAAATTGAGGTTGCTGATTAATTTCTCTGTGTAAGGATATTTTGAGCGAGATGGAGAAAAGAGAGCATAGATCCGGAAGATGTCTGAGAACCGAACCAGAAGGACTTGATCTCACGCTCAAAGATGAAGGTGTTGCACGAGCTTTCAAACAGGCTGGTTGCTGGAGGTTCTGTGAAAAATTGAAGGGCGGACACACAGAGGTAACTAAAGCCTTTGCACTAAATTTCAGTGGTTTGAATTCTAAGGTTGCACTACTAGAGTTCCCTGTGTCCCCGCAAGCTATTTCTGATGTCACCGAAATTCCAAGAAGTGGACAGGAATGGTTCAAGAATTTTAAGTTTGACATGACTCCATGTAAGGAGTTTCTGAAGGATCAATATGCAAACGAGGACCTCACTAAGCCAGTGCCAAGGAATTATATAAAAGAGCATTATGCTCTGCTCCTCACAGCCATTCAGAAATACCTCACATGCGAGGGAAGGTACACCAAAGTTTACTCTTACCACTTCAAACTCTTGCTACATTTCACAGGGAAGGCGTCAATAGACATCCCTTTTTATTTATTCAGAAGTCTTGGAAAAATGTGCGACAAAGTTCAATTCAAAAGGGATAATTATGAGACTTCTCTTTTCCATCATGGTTTAATTAAGTTGTTGGTGTTAGATAGCCTGCATAAAATCGGTAGGGATTGGGACTCTTTCATTTTCATGTCGGGTTTCCAAAGCAAAACAGGTCTTACCCCTTTACCAGACAAGGAAAAAGAAAGAAGAATTCAAGAGCCTACAGTGGCTGAGGTTAAGAAGGAGGTTAAAGACCGAAAGAAATCCAAAGATAAGACAGAGAAATCAGAAAAGCCGGTGGTCATAAAAGAGACACCCAAACCATCCAAGGAGAAGAGCAAACATCAGAAAGTTGCATCAAAGCCAAGTGGAGTTGCACAAGTAACAAGGGTCAAAACTAGAAGCCAGCTAAGCAAAGAAAAGGGAAAATCAGTAGCAGTAGAAGACAGCCCTATGTCAAAGGCTAGTCTAAAGGATTTGCTAGAGGCAATTGACTTTGAACAAGCCACATCAGTGCAGGTGGAGCCTGTCCCTATTGATCTAACCCAGTCATCCCCTGATAGCTCCAAAAAATCAAAAGCCTCTAAAAGGCTAAGGTTTGAGGAGGCTGGAAAAGAATTCATGGTCAAGCCTCGAAGACCAATCACCAGGAGACAAGTCCAAGCAGCAGAGCAAGCCCATAAAGATGAGGTAACTGCCAAGGTAACGACAACAAAGGAAACCAGACAATTGCCTAAGGCAGAGAAGGCAGAGAAGGCAGAAGAAACCAAAAGAACAATTCATACCAGAGGACAGGCCAAACAAATGGGAAAGCAGATAGCTCAAACAGAAAAGGCAAAGGAGAGCGAAAAGAAAGATATGAAGGAAAAAGCTCCCATTGTCAAGAAAGATAAAACCTCATCTACAAAGGAGAAATGGGAAGCAGCTGACAAAGAAATGGCTGATTTAGAAAAGACAGTATCAGAGATTGCAGCCATGGAGAATGAACTTGCAAAACTAAAGTCTCAGTTAGGCAAGTTAGCTGCTAAATAATTTGAAAATGTTTAAGCTCAGATGTTGCTCCAAGTTTTGTTTATTTTTCTTAAATTAATTAATTTTTGAGGCATGTATAAAAGGAAGACAAATTAGTAATTTTGAAACCAAGAGTGAAGCTGTAACAGTCACGAAGTAATTGAAGAAATTCATTGAAGACTGTGATTTTGCAAAGAACAGCAGTTTCGTAGCGCGCTACGAAACTGCTGTAGGTGACTGTTTTTAAAAGAAAATTCAAAAGTGATGCTGAGGTCATCAAATTTTGTGAAGAAAGGCTTTGAGGATAGGAAGGAAATCATAAATGGTTGCCAAAGCCATTCAAACAATGACAAATGTAAACATTGTAGCATAAAGGTGAAACTTTTTTGTTTTCACTAAAGTCTTCATAAAGTATCTTCATGACCGAAAAATTAGGGTTTCTGGTAGGGTTACCAGAATTTTGGGTTGAACACCTGGCAGTGTCCACAAAGCGTCCAGATTATCAGCCATAGGGTGTTATGCATGGTCATTAAGGTCATTGTACAGCTTCAAGCACGTTTTGTTGGAAAATAAACATGGATTAAAGTAGGGACCGTGAAAACAGAGGATATATCTTCATCAAAGGTTGAGTCAACAACACAGTTGGAATCCAAGGCAGCCAGTTCAGTGAATGCTCCTCAAATACATTTCAGCCACTACAGGAAAAGCACAGGTGTCAAAGACCAAGAGAAAATCAAGCATACGAGGAGATGGAAGTAGAGTTTGATTAGGAATAGGACTCTATATATTAAAAGCACAATACCTCTGTATTTAATAAGTTAGTTTGAATATGGATAAGGTAGTTAATGATAGGTTTTCGAGCTCCCCTCATGCTGGAGGAGGAGACTCAAGGTAGTTTAGTTTTGTTTCCTATATATAGGAAAAACTCTGATGTAAAAAGGGTTGGAGATTTTTATCAAAAAGACAGAGTTTTCATATTGGTTTATGTAAAGTTTTTTCACAGTAATAGAAAGCATATTGTTTCTTCCCAAGATTCATCTTGTGTCTCAAATGTTCAAAATGTATGTGGTTTGGTTTTATTCATCTTGTTTTACAATTCACTAAACATGCAATCACTCTGAATTCATCATTGATGCTCAGACTTCCTGTGTATGTTTTGTTGAGTTGAAGTCCTTCTTGGTAGATGTTTTGAACAGTGAGACATTATATGCCTTGGTTTCTATGATTCAATAGCTGCTTGTTTACTGTAGGAATGTATGACTCCATGAACCCAATGGGAGAAACCTTGATTTTGTTGTTCCAACCAGCTTAAACTTTATTCACTTTTTAAAGAGTTAGCCATCTTTTTGCCCTTAAATGCATATCAAAAATCTGTGAGAGAGCCCTCTCTGACTAAGGAGGCTAAACCTTAGTCTAAAGCCTGGTTTGAAACAGTTGCATAAGACCTCACTAAGTAGCAGCCTTTAGTGTATGATTTTGTGACAACACCACCCAAGTAGAGACACACCCAAACAAGAAGGATTCGTATGACATCCAACAAAATATTCCACAAAAGATGCGATGGTCATTCAACCAATGAATGAGAAATATATGTCTAGTATCTTGCATAATAGTCCATAAGGATGGGACAAAAATAACAACCATTACAACACATTCTCAATAAGATAAGTACTATGATAACTGAAATAGTTCAACTACTTTAGCATAGATGAAAGAAAACATGAAATAAAAACATCCACATAATAGTCCTACAAATATTCATAATCCATGCATGAAGAATGTATCGACCATGAAGGATTTTTTTATTAAGTAAAAATTCCAAGACACATGTATATAATGAACATCACTAGCTCCAATTGTTATGCAACCATCTCATAAATAGATAGATCAACGACTTAAAATTTATCCTCTTCGAGGGGGAAAACTCCTTTACATTACATAAATGAACAATTCTTAGATGATACAAATGAAAACACCTCCTTTATATATATGGAATAAATTATGTAGAAGGAACCTTGCAGTGGAATACATTTACAAAAATACATGATACATAAAAAGAGAGACTAAGTCGACTGCAAAAACCAAAGACACTATGAAGCAAAAGGGAAGTCACCCAAAGTTGTGCTCGCCCTTGTCGGGTTCCCTGGCTGACGACACCACTTACTACCAGGAAGAGGAGTTCCAGAAGTATTTTCCCTAGCCTTTGCACTAGTAGTAATTGAAAACAAAATCTCCAAGCCCCCTGATAAAAAAGAAGATGATTTTTTTTCCTTAAAATCCTCAAAATTATCCTCCATTTCCGCTTGGTGGGCAAGCAACTTTGCTTCCAGGAAAAGTTGGAAAAAATATTCTCTATCGTTCCACCATGTCCTCTAACTTTTAAATTGAAACCAACAACACTTAAGATGCATTTAACATTTTATCAATCATAGTTGTGAGGTCTGCATAATCATGAGGGTCCAAGCTATCAACCATACTGAACTGGAGATGGAAAATTTAGTAGAAACTAACTAGGTCAGGCACAAAGAGTGATAGTTAAAAAAACCAATAGCATCAACCATTAACCAATGAAGAAAATGAGAGCCAAAAGCCATTGTTAAATAGAAGAAGCTCATAGTCTGGCATGAGCCAAACTGCATTGAAATTACCTAAATTCTCATTGCAGAGACACTAACACAAAGTGACTATGATAATAGAATGTTCCAAGTCTAGAAAAATAAATTCATTTCCTGCTGAGGTAAAATGAACCCCTTAAATCAATAGATATGGAGTTGCTTAAGCCGGTTCCCCATTAAATGGATATGACTGGTGTTTGTGTTACCATCCTTGGGATATGTCCACATGTACTCCACCTTAATACACTTGTGATGTCTACTATTATTTGAAGGCCAAAGGTGATGTAAATGAGACCGAGAAGGGAAATCTCAATGATCCACCAGAAAAACTTCCGACTTGTTCAAAGAAGCATGCCAGGATATTAAATAAATATAAGAGATTGTCATGTCAAGGAATTGGGATATAATCTAACCTTTGATTATGCTCAATTTCTCCTTGAGCCATCATAGCCCCCATGTTTACAAGGATATCAACCTCTAAGTTCAAATGCCACAGAATATGATAATCATTTACCTCTTAAGTCTTTACATTAAGTAGATGATTACTCTTTGGAAATAACTTTTTGAGCTTGAGTGAATTAGCAGACAATAAGAATTGAGTCTCTAAAGAAATTTAATTTTGATATTTGGTGTTCCATAACAATTTCCAGCCCCTTCCATAGAGCCAAGAATTCAACATGGTTGTTTGTAGTAGTTCCAATACCCATGCGAATTGAAACACCATTTTTTGACCAATATGGAAATTGAAGCACCATTTTTTAACCAATTAAGATCCCTCTCATTCCTACCTCTCCCAAGAACAAATCAGAATTTAATTAAAAAAAATTCAACATATTATCATTGTCCAAAGTTATCACTAATGTAAATATGATTTTGAGAGAAGCTACACATTATACTAATTTTAGACTTTGAGGATAAGGGTTTCAAGTGAATGAATGCCTAGAGAAGCTCACTCCGCAACATCTAAAGGTGGAGATCATTCACAACAGAAAACAATGGTGGGAAGAGTTTTTGGGTTGACGAGATGTTCATTGCTAAGAGATTCTTGTAGATAATCTTCTAGGGATGACGCTAGTAAATTTTAGCAAATAATATTTAGAGTATGACAATAGTAAATTAAAATTGTAAATTGGTAATTTGAAACCCTCAACACCATATGCCTCTAGGTGATGCCTTTAAATAGGTTACATTAGAGAAAAATACCATGTGAAATACCATGGGTTAAGAATACAATGAAAAAAACCACGGGTTAAGAATACAATGGGAAAAACCATGACCCTAGCCCAAAAAGGTAAATTGACTATTTTACCTCAATTAACTTTAGTTTTTTATTTTATTTATATTTTTATCTAATTTGACCAAGCCAAAATTTTTACACGATAAAAACATTACAATATCTCTTCTATATTGGGTTAGAGAGTGCCTCTTAGCTCAACAATTATCCTCCACGTTACTATTTTCTCTCCATAACATCATAAATAGTTTTGTAAAATTTCAATATTTTTTTTTCCTTCTTCGTTTTAAATATTTATTTTTGTTTTTAAATACAAATATATATATAAATATAAATATATATAATATATATATATATATAATTTTATAAAATATATTGTAATATTAGTTTAATATAAACCAATAATTAATACTTGAAATAAAAAAATAGAATCTGATCATGTGATGTTGTGTGGAAATTTGTTTCATTAATAAAAAAACTATATTCATTGATATAATGTTTTTGGGACTCGGAGATATTTAGGAAACATGGAAATTTATTTCATCAATAAAAAACTATATTCATTGTTATAATCTTTTTTGGACTTAGAGATCTTTAGGCAACGTGTTATAATGTTGTGGAACTTGAAATTTTGTAGTAAACATCCTACATTATAATTTGGGGATTTTGGATTTAGAATATATTTAAAATATTTTGGTGATTTTAATAGATTTTAAAGATGTTTTTAGATAGGTTTAAGAATGTTTTAAGTAAATTTCAAGTATATTTTAGACCTGTATTTTTATTTTTGATAATGGATATTGATGATTGGATAATATGAATATTTTTCTCAGTCATTTTTTTCATATTATATTAAATCTAAATTTGATTTTATACAAATTGTGACTCAAAACATGTGCTTTGTATCATGTGTTTTCATTTAGGTTTCTAGTAATTGAATTATTGTTTTTCTATTTATAACATTATAATGAGAAAAAAAGTCCTCGTCAATAAACCAAGAAATGTAGCATCTCAAAAATTTGATGCTTGTGGTTAATTACTTTTATCCTTTTTATTTTTGGGGTCATTTTAGCTTTTACATATTGTGCATGGGTGTCTAGGAGTTAATCAAGTCTAGTTCTTCCACTCTCCTAACCTCAAACATTATGAAAACAATTACATGAACATAGATCCATATTAAAACTAGACCTATCAAACATTGAGAGGGATCAAATTTATCATGGTGTAATTTTTTATTATTTAATTCCATGTCATGTATCAATGCTAGAACTTATGAGACTTTAATGCTATAGCAAAAACTAACTAATATATTTTGTAAATGTTGTTTTGTTTTGGTCTTCGTTTTCCAATAAAATCTAGTTATAACTAGAGAAACCATCAATCATTGATAACTTGTAAGATCCAGTTACCTTATGTAAGATGTGCTCCATTTTTGGAAGAGGATGTTTATCTTTCAAAGGTTCTCTGTTCAAATTTCGAAAATCAACACACAATCTAATTTCTCCATTTTTCTTTCTTACAAGAACTAAATTTGCTACCCAGTCAGAATACATTAAGGGAACAATTATTTTTGCTTGTAACAATTTCTTGACTTCCTTTTCTAGTTATAAGAACAATAAAGGATTGATCTGTCTCAATTTTGCCTAAAAAATTTAACCCCTGGCTTTAAAGGAATCTTATGTTGAATGATACTGGTATCATAAGCTTTTAAATCTTCATATGACCATGCAAATACATCAAACAACTTCTTAAAATGACTAATATATCTCAATTTAAAATATTTCCGAACATCTTTAGCCAACCTTACCATTTTTGGTTGCTAATTTGTTCCCAGATTACACTCCTCGAGGTCTTCTTCCAAGTTTGTCTTCTTTGGATTGATAGCAACATCATTTGCATTAAACAAACTTTCCAAGGGCACCAAAACTTTTGGTATTACATTGTCCTTAAGCTGCTGAATTTTTTGGTTTCCTACTGAACCTTTAAAAGATAATCCATTCATATGTTCCTCTTCAGCTTTTTCTTCCTGATCAATTTCCAAGTTTGAAAATTCTCCAATCACTTCAAGAAATTTTTTGATCTATTCTTCATCTTCAAACACCTTCCAATGCTTTATATTATCTGGGATAGATGGCCTGTGTCTGATTTCAACTTCATACCTTAATTTTGGATTGAAAGGAGGTTTGAAAGTATTGGTTGTAATTGCTAAAGAATCAACATGTCTATTACCTTCCATAGGTATAAACTATATATTGAAAGAAACAAACAAATTGTCTATCAAATCTCAGACCTCATTTCTATAAGTCCTCAATCTTGGATGTTTAGTTTGGCATTGATTCTTGATCTATTTAACTACTAACTCAGAATCCCCAAAAACATAAATGTTGGAAATAGCAACAAGAAATGTTAAAAATAGAATCTAGAAATTCCAATTTAATTTGTCCTTGAAATTAAATTGTGAATTAAAATCGAATCCTATTCTCATAGCGACTTGTAAGTAGTTAATTAAGTTTAATTAACTTAATTAGCTTAGGAATTTCGACTTGGAAGTCTTTCTAAAGTCATGTATATGTTCTCCCTAAGTTTTAGGGGTCCAGTATGAGTTTAATTATGAGTTGTAATTAGATAACTCAGTTTATTGAGTTAAGTTCAATTAAGTTAGTTCCAAACTATTTGTGGAAATAATAGAGAGTTAACAGTCAGTTGGTGCACTGATGGATTCACTAGTGCTACTCCAGTTAACTGAAGATTCCTTCATCAGAAACTCATGCATGTTGATTATGAAAAAGGCCTAGTTGAGACTAGAGTGCAGGGACAATGTACTATCCGTTGCATGCTTTACTGAGTTATATAGATCATGCATGCAATCAGGAACTGAACCTAGTGTGGATTATGTAGTTTTGGATGCACTAGATTCCCATTAATATGGGATATTCATCTAGATCAACAGTGGCCAAAGGAAGTTGGCACTGAAAGATAAACTTCAAAAAATCAAGATGGAGGCGGGCAACTCAATTCCAAATTACTTAACCAAGTTCAGTCAATGTCGTGGTGAACTTGGAAGTGTTGGAATCACATTTGCGGAGGATGATATGGTGAGTCTTTCTCTTCTAGGACTCCCAAAGAGTTGGCATAGTTATCAGGACTTTGTCAATGCTCGGGAGAAGCTTCCATATTGGGAATGACTTTGTTCGGATTTGATGCAGGAGGAGATCAGGAGGAACACCAGAGATGGGACCTCTTCCAAGGAAGTGGAAGAGGATTTTTCCTTTGCAAGTAAGGAAAATAAGGCCAAGGGAAAGAAGTCACAATGCAAGGAGGGCGGAAATAATATGGACTTGAAGAAAGTCAAGTGTTTTCACTGTCATGAGCATGGGAACTATGCTAAGAATTGCCCACAGAAGAAAGCAAGCAAGAAGGACCTGACAGTAGCGGCAGTAGGTGAAGTTCTGGCTTCACAATTTGCACTTCATTTCGCTCTCATTACATGCATGGCCAACATTGTCATGGGAGGTGTGTGGTATCTTGACAATGATGCCTCATTCCATATGACGGGGAATGGATATCTCTTTAGTGATTTTGAGGAGAAATAACTCAAGCAAAGGATATAGTTTGGAGATGACGAGAGGTATAGAGCTACCAGGATTGGTACAGTTACCTTTCAGAGGGAATTTGGCTCCCCTCTCAGAATCACATATGTGATGTATGTTCCAAGACTAAATAAGAATCTTTTTTCAGTCACAATATTGGAAGACCATGGTTATGATGTGGTTTTTAGTAAGGGAAAGGTTTTCCTTAGACACATCGCCATGGGACAGGTGAAATAGATCGATCCACGAGTCAAGAATATTTATTCTCTTGAGGTTCAATATGCATGCAAAGCCTTGAGGAGCAAGGCAAAATTTAAAGACTTGGTGGTTCAGAGTGAGAGTGAATTACCTCTCAACATGCAGTCCTTGAAGAAGTCTTAGAAGTAGTCTCAGACAATTGTGGAGTAGCCACAATTAGAGAAGTTGAGAGGAGATCAAGTGGAGGCATCCACTGATGTAGAGACCTCCAGCAGGGGAAACTATCGAACCAAGTGGGTAGAGGGATCACACGCAACCATACCTTTAGGTGTGAGGTGGGGCAATGTGAAGTGATAGTCCTAAGAGGGTTGGAATTGGGTAGGATCCATTGAGAGGTTTTATCTCATCCATCATACCTTGCTATCAGAGCCCAAAGTACATAGTAACAAGAGGAATCAATGGGATTGATGCAGTCAGAGATAAAATTGACAGAGGCTAGAGTAGTCAGATACTGAAGAGCGTAAAGAAGGGTTGAAAACTGTGAAAAAAGGAAGATGTTAGGCCAGGTAGTAACTCCACAAAACAAACAACTGATTCGTCTATTATTCCATAGGTAGGTCATTGTTATATACAAAAGGAGTGATTGTTCAGTTCATCTCCCGATGACTGTTCACGTTCCTAATTTACTTATTTACATAAAATTCCCCCAATCATGAAGATTAGGTGTCAACATTCCCCCCCTTAATCTGAAGGGATGTTGGTGAGTCCAAGCATCATTCTGAATCGTTCAAGCTTTTCCTTTCCAAGTTCTTTGGTGAAGATGTCTGCAATTTGCTCATTTGTGGAACAATGACGGAGATGGATTGTTTTGGCCTCAACATGATGTCGAATTAGATGATATTTAGTATTGATATGCT
>APFE030863409.1:26136-68418 GCA_000404065.3 Pinus taeda | reverse complement strand
TCAACCTTAGTGGATTTGATATCATGAATTATAGACTTTATTTCAGATGCAAGAGCAAGAGGATCATTATTTTGCAGTTCAAGAGTGAAGAGTTTAATCATGAGTTTGATGACTTCAAGTGCAGAATGTGAGTCATAGAGTTCTTTCAGCTTTTGTAAAGCTTCATAGGTAGTTGAATATGATGAAATATGGCGACTCACCTCTTTATTAACAGATGTTGCGATTAATGCATAAGCTTTGTTGTTCTTGTTTTCCCAAATGGTGAGCTCTTTGTCTGAGGTAGGCTGTACTGGGTCATTGTCTCCTTCCCCGACACACACTCCTTTCCACAACTCATTGAAGATGAGGGTGTGTTGTATCATCTGGGACCAATCAGCATAGTTCTCCTTGCCAGTGAGAACTATTCCTACCATAGAGATGATTGAATGCATTCTGTAAAACAAACTTATGTTGATAGAAAAAAATACTTTATACAGTGAAATTGTACTCAAAAGGGCAAAAAGATTTCAAATACTATGTTTTCTTCAAATCCCTCCAATGTTTGTAAAAACATCCTCATATAATATTTCCATATCACCTCCTTTTTTTTTTAAACAAGAGCTCTACGCACATATAAAGTCAATATATATACCATGCAATATATATACGCTGGACCATTCGCTAGACCATTCATACCACCATTCAATATATATATATCATGCAATATATATATACGCTGGACCATTCATACCACCATTCAATATATATATCATGCAATATATATATATATACGCTGGACCATTCGTACCACCATTCAACGGATTCAAATGCAACGGATTCAATACCATTCAAATACCATTGTACACTGTTCAATACCATTCAAATGTAGTTCAATACAAATGCAGGAGCAACTTATAAAGTCAATATATATACGCTGGATGCTGCAATATGTTGAAGGAGCAACTTATACCATTGTACGCTGTGTTAAAAAAAACTTGAACGCTGTGTTAAACGTTGTCTTAAACTCCAGTTTTTTTTAATATATACATTCAACGCAGTTAAACAGTGGACAACGTTAAAACCATTCAACGCAGTGCAAGCCACAGCGTTTCAAATATTGCAGTTCAATGGGACAACGTTTTTAAATACCATTCATTGTTTCAAATAAAACTCAACAACGTTAAAAACTCATTCAATATTCAAAACTTAAAAACGTTGTGTCAAACAATCAACACGGCAGTTTAATACCAAACAGCCCGTCCAAAAAAAATGTGTGTATTGAACGTTGATATTATTCAATAAACCAAACTATTGATACCACTCCTCATTGTTGAAATTCAAACGCATAGGCATATACGCAGATAAATTCAGTTCAGACTCAACCGCATGGGCAGCGTTACCGTACCATTCAACAATGCATACCAGTGGCGTATCTCTGCAGTGGCACCGTTAGGCCCCAGTATAGACAGTTGTGAAGTGCTGCAGAGGCAGGTTATTTCAGAACAGAAGGGAATAAGACAGAGGTAGAGGAAGAGGCAGAGGCAGAGGAGTTACAAGGAGCATAATAGCTAAAACAAGGAACTGGCTTTGATACCATGTCAGGCTAGGTAGTAACTCCACAAAACAAACAACTGATTCGTCTATTATTCCATAGGTAGGTCATTGTTATATACAAAAGGAGTGATTGTTCAGTTAATCTTCCGATGACTGTTCACATTCCTAATTTATTTATTTACATAAAATCCCCCCAATCATGAAGATTAGGTGTCAACATAAGAGTCACCAGAAGCGCAAAGGTTTCAGTTGATAGAGGCAATAAAAGTCAGAGACTTTGATGATAGATGCATCATACTGATTCAGGTTGGATTTTTTGTTTTTTGTTTTTAGTTTTTAGTTTTTTGTTTCTGGAGTTGTTGTAGAAACAACACTAGAGAGAAGTGTTGCATGCAGAACATTCCAAAGGTTCATAATCGGGATCAAGTTGAATTCCTTTCTTGTTGAGAAGGAGTGTTGAAAATAACAAGAAGAAATGTTAAAAATAGAATCCAGAAATTCCAATTTAATTTGTCCTTGAATTAAATTGTGAATTAAATTCAAATTCTATTCTCATAGCAACTTGTAAATAGTTAATTAAGTTTAATTAACTTATTTATCTTAGGAATTTTGAGATGGAAGTCTTTCTGAAGTTATGTATATGTTCGCCCTAAGTTTTAGGGGTCCAGTATGAGTTTGATTGTGAGTTGTAATTAGATAACTTAATTTATTGAGTTAAGTTAAGTTAAATTAGTTCCAAACTGTTTGTGGAACTAATAGAGAGTTAATAGTCAGTTGGTGCACTAATGCATTCACTAGTGCTACTCCAGTTAACTGAAGATTCCCTCATCATAAACTCTTGCATGTCAATTCTGAGAAAGACCTAGTTGAGACTAGAGTGCATGGACAGTGTACTATCAGTTGTATGATTTACTGAGTTGTATAAATCATGCATGTAATCAGGAACTCAACATAGTGTAGATTGCATGGTTTTGGATGCACTCGATTCCCATTAATATCGGCTATTCAACTATAGGAATTGCGCAAGGAAATAAGGGCTTGGAGAGTAGCAGAAGAGGCTAAGGTTTTGCTTGAGCTTTCTTGTGAGTGGGGAGATTAATCATACTGAGTGTTGGGATTGTTCTTGTGAGAACAAGCATTGTATTATATCTTGGATTTGTGGTTTAATGCAATATAGATAATGGGCTTTTGAGTTGTGGATTTCCCCGGATACTTATTGTGTTATGTGCCTTTGATTTATCTTCCTCAAGTTGTCGATTATTGTTTTCATCAATTTATTGGCTTCTGCTAGTTGAAAGTAGAAGTAGATTCTTGTCTTTTTCTTTGGTGCATTGCATGAGTTTGAGAATCTACAGGATTTTCTACAATAAATACACTGTATTCCTAAACATTTAGCAAGTTGTAGTCCAAGAATAAAAGCTTCATACTCAGTAATATTATTTTTGGAGTCAATTCCAACTTATAAGAAAAAGGGATGAAATGACCTTTGGGGAAATTAAAAGTGTACCTGCTCCATTGCCATCTCTTGAATAAACACCATCAAAATAAAGTTTCCATACTCTACTGATTGTCAACTCTTTGCTTTCAACTATTGAAGGGAGTTACACTTTATTGTCTTCAACAATTTCTTTTGTTTCTTACAACATGAAGCAGGAAAAATCATCATTTTCCTAACTGTAGATAGGAGAATTACTAGAACCCTCCTTTGTAATGGTTTAATAAACCTCATTTCTCTGTATAATCTCCTCCCTTCACCTCCAAAGACAAGGATTATTGCATATTAAAAGTCCAACTTCAACACTCATCCCAATTTATCCCCCTAGGACCTATAAAGAAGCATTCCAAAACATGCTGGAATATTTACCACAACCACATCCATCACAAGACTTCTAGCTGGAATTTGAGCCAAGGAAACAACCAAATCTTTAATCACTCCCTCACATTTAACATTCTTAGAATCAAATGAGTAAATATCCTTGTAAGGTTTAGTGATCTGCAAATTGAATTGTTTCATAACTGATAATGGCATCAAGTTATGGGAAGCTACAAAGTGTAACATATAGTTACAAAGAATAAAATAATGTACCAGTAAATAAATATAGAAAGGAGTGGAAGAATCCACTTCTTCTACACAAGGGCCAAATATTACTACTGGTCTCTCTTCTTGTAAATTTACTATGTCCGCCACATGATCATCTTGAGAGAGATTGATAAAATCATAAATTTGTTTTTTATATGCTGGGGTTTTAGCCAATTCAGGCAAAGGAATTTGAATTTTGATCTTTTCTAACTCCTTTGCCAGGCTAAAAGAACGACCCTGTTTTATTAGCTTTTCTTGTTCTTCATCATTCCTCTTCTATTTTTAAAATTCATGATAATTATCTATAGGTTGTTGAACAGATTTATTCAATACTCCTATACCTGTTTTCTCCTTTGAGCTTTCTCCTTGCTGAGATATAGTTTTTGTGACTGAATCAAATTGTTTCTTTCCTTTATCAAGTTGTCTTCGAAGTTGTTGTGGAGTCGCCATATGTTGAGACATTGGATATTCTTTTCTTCCACACCATCCTTCACCCTTGACCTTTTCCTCAATCGAAGGTCATATTTCATGTGTAATTATGCTTGCATAAGATTAGTAATTTTTTTGCAATATTCTTCAATTTCAACCTCATCCAATGGAACATGTGACTCAAAATTTAAATCTTCACTTGTAATAGTATATTCTTCCTCTCCATACAACACAAATATTTGATTTTTCAGTTCTTTTGAAGTTCCTTCTGCTACATCTTTAGATTCATCTTCTATATATAAGGGAGGTTGGATCTAATCTTGATTCTTTCTATCCCTCTGCATAATTTGTAGTGGTTATCTCCTGAATTGGAGGTTAAAATTCCTATTTTGCATCCGTTGAGATAGTCTTGGTTCATTCTTATTTTCCATTTCCATCTTCACCAATTTATTAGACAAACTTTTAATGACTTTTGTCATTTCATCTAGTTTCTACTCGAGAGAATCTTTTGACTAACTGACAACCTTTGTTTCTTTTTCTTTTCCTTTGCTTTATCCTACTTTGATTCTTTTGGCTTAATTTTTCATGCAAAAGACAAATTGGCTTCAATTTCAAGGGCATCAGTCTGTATTTGGTCCAGAGTAGGAGATCTCCTCTCCCTTAGGGTGAAACCAAAATCAGAATCAAATGCTCCTGCAAATACTACTTTTTCTCCTACAGGAGATGGCTTAATTTCTTCAAGCAGGCTGTTATACAATTTATTAAATCTCTTAATAAATTCATTAACCTCCTCTTCAGGCTTTCTTTTTATAGCATTGAATTCAGTTAGAAAACAATCATGGGCTTTTTTCTCTCCCCATCATTGTGTAAACACATTTTTCCAATTCTTCCCATGAATTAATAGAATTAGAAAGAAGAGTTTTAAACCAATTCCTTTCCTCCCCACCCAACGATTGAAAAAATAATTTCATCACCACATCTAAAAATTCAACATTCAAGTTTTCAGCAAATGCACAAAATGTAGCAATATGTTTTTCTGCTCCGATTTCATCTTCTCCTGTGAAACGGGGTAGAAACTTAAGATAATCTTGGGGCATTTCATTCATTGGTTGGGGAAGATTTAGGGAAGCATATATATTCATAATGAAATCAAGGATAGCCATATTGGGATTCAAGTTAGTTGCAGAAATATTACCTTCTTGAAAAACAAAATATTGAGGGGCTAATACTGATATAGGCACTGGTTGATTTGTAATTGAAATAGATTGGCGTGAAACTGAATGACCAACTGCTGTAACTTCTTGAAATTCCGGAAAATAAAATGAAACTCACCCAAAAGATTTTTGTTCCAAAGTTGGTTCAAGAAAAATTGTTTGGAGAGATGTAGAAAATTCTTTGAAAAATGCAAGATTTCTTATCACTTCTTCTGAATGAAAGACAAACAATTGATGAACAAAACTAACACCAGGAGCACACAAAGTAGGGTTTAGAATCACTCATGATTTAGGCTTCCAAACTCTTCTAAAAATTAATTTTTATGGGTCAGAAAGAACATGGGAATTAGGGGAATTTTAAGGTCTAAAATGGGCCTCCTAAGGAAATTATAAAATAATAATGGAAATAATTAAAGAAGATTAAATCACATCATCAAATTTTAGAGGGAAAAAGGAAAAAACTATTTTTTCAACTCGTTATTTCAACTTATCTCCCTATGGGTTTACTCAAATTTCGAGCAGAAACACTCGTTGGATGAAAAATTTGATTCCTCATCCAAGGAGTACCCATGTTGCGTACTTTCTATGGACCCTACTACATAAATGAGAAATACATGAAAAATGTGATTGAAATCATGTTTTTTCGTGTATTTCTCATTTTTCGTGTAGCAGGGTCCATCAAAAGTATGCAAAATGGGTACTCCTTAGATGAGGAATTAAATTTTTCATCCAACAAGTACTCCCACTTGAAATTTGAGTAAACCCTTAGGGAGATAAGTTGAAAATACGAGTTGAAAAAGTAATTTTATTATTTTATCATTTTTTAATCTTTTTACTTTTTTACTCCAAAAATGGTGAATCATCTCCCATGGTTGACATCATCATCTTGAATTCTACTCTTTCTTATAAATTTTATTTTGGTTGTACAAATTTCTTAAGAGGTCCATTTAGACCTCAAACTTCCCCTGATGCTTTCTACTACAAGGTATTTGACCTCGTGTGTGGTCTTTTTGGAGCCAGGTCTACTTTTTTAATGAGAAACTCAAATTAGTCGCTTTCTTTGCTCACCAATCAAATAAATGGTCTTAATAAAAACCAAGGGAAAAAATAACTTCAAGTCTCTATTCCTTGACAACGGTGCCAAAAAATGTTGTACCTTGGAGGAGAATCTCTGGCTGAGTAGCGATTAGTGCCCAAGAAATTCAATGAAAACTAAAAATAGATTACTTTTTTGTCCCATCATTTTGTAAAACCTTAGAATGTTTATTTTTAACCCTCTAGTCTTCAACATATGAACAATGACTCTCAAGTGACCTTCAAATGTTGAATACAAATGGACACAAAATAGTATGAAGTATTGGTTAAAGTTTTAGATAATAAGCTATTTATACAAAATCTCTTATCTTTGACTTTAGAATAAAGTGTAGTTAGCATGACATGGAATTCGAAAAGAAGAGCATTTTGTTAAGGATTTTTAATCTTAGATTTACAGAAACTTAAAGCCACAAAACTGCAAAATCAAGGCCTGATAGCTTCAATTATTTTCAATGAAGAAAATAGCGTATAAGATGTAATAGCTCGAAGACAAATCATACCCAACAATTTCTCGAAACACTGTGAAAATCTTTATTCAATATCATATGAAGATCCAAAGTACAAATCTGTAGTCTCTTCTGAGGTGTCAAAATTCTGGAACCTTCATTCCTCTTTTTCAAGTTCTTTCATACAAAATTTTCAAAATGGTAGTTATGGGAACTGTCAAATACATAAACTACCTTGCATTCAATCATTACATTTAAATATAAAATTTACATGACTTCATAAAATACAAACTATTAAAAAAGAAAGCACTTCACCATTCAATAATATATGACTGCGGGACAATAGAAGTGTTACACAGTAATTTATCACCACCTTCACTCCCGGTTCTTCCCATTGTGTCATGTGACCAAGCCAAACATGCCCATCATAGACAAATGCTCTCCTAAGTTGCCAATTGACCCACTTTTCCAAAGTTGTCTGCCTCATTGCGGCTATTGGCTTAAATAAACGTGCTGAAAGGCGCTCATGAACAGATCGACCGCGCTGCCAGCGCGGAAGTACACCTTATTCCCACGATGGCTCGATTTTAGTCACCAAGGCGGGGCTATGTGGTATCTTCGACAATGATCTAACTATCTGCACTAATCACTTGTGATGTCAGCGCTGAAGCTTAGTTCTGTGCCCGCGATGATCCAGATTGGGCGAATTGTTCCAATAGTCAGCCTTCCAGATGACTCCAGACCTGGTTGTTTGCCTTTTTTATGTCGCCCTTCCTTCCCTGGTGTGGTAGTTCCGTCAATTGTGCTACCTTCCTTGGTGATAAGCTCTCCTTTCCCCCATTCATGGAGACTCCTTCTCCTATTTAAACTCCCACCATTGCTATGAATTGCTAGTTCCAGAGTTCCTGATAGTTGGCTAGTGGAGCAGTGTTGTTAGTGTTTTGTGAGTTTGCATGTTGCTGGTGTGAGTGTGGCAAGTGTGGGATTGTTGATAGCTTGTGGAAGGTTGTGAAGTGTCCTTGATCTTGTGTAAAACTTATGAGTGAGAGAGCTCTTGTATGTTGGGAGATCCATCTTCAAAGAGTGAATGCTTGAAGAACATGCTGGCTGGACTCTTTCTGAGAAGGCTTGTGACGTCAAGAATTTGGTTGTAAGCTAACTCCTTATTTCATTGTTATGCAATCAATGATGTTTTCCTATGTCTTGTATGTAATGTACTTGATAGCTCATGACTTTTTGACTTTGTGAGTAAATAGTTCATTGTTGTATCCGGTTACGTGCTTTGTTGTATTTCCTTTGCTTTGTTTTAGGTTGATCACTCGTTGAGGAGAAGAAAGCAGAAGCTGGAGCAGCACAATGGAACTCCATCGACCACCGGTTGAGGTAGGCCCCCAAATTTAACTGTTTAAGGAGAGCTATTGTTGATCTGTCCTTGTTTGTGACTAGACCCACTCTAGGGCTAGAGGGGTTGCCTCTGTCTACAGAGGGAACACTTTCCTGCATCACAAGAAGGTTCTGCGTTTGTAGCGTTTTCCTATGGAGAAATCCATTCCCTGCATTTTCTCTAAGTTTCTGTGCTTGTGTTTGGGCATTTGATAAAATTTACATGTGTCATCCTAAAATTTGTAACCCTGTTGTATGTTGGCTTCTCAATGAAAAGAGTTTTCATCATCTAGAGGAGCTGAAAATATTTTTGCAAATAGTTAACAATGGTAGTTCCTTTCAGCACTATAGTCTTCTCATGTGTGGAAATAATTTTTCTTTTATCCTCGACCAGTAATGTTTCATATGTTTATGAAGGCAACAAATTTCCTTGCTAGTCCCAGTAGGGTGGTAAACCAACTTTGATTCTTTTGTCAAAAATGGCATTGAACTTCATCATTGCTTCCTTGACTTCATTTAGATTTTTCTCTACTACCTTCCTATATGAATTATTTACTATCATCTTATTGATTTCCATTATATGTGCAGTTCTGTTCTCTACCCCAAATTCTTTTAATTCCTGTGCAGGCCCAAAATTCAGAAAATCAATCATCTTCGTAGCAAACTAGGCTCTTTGCTATAGTTTTTGTTTTTTAGCCATAATGATTCCTTCTAAGTCTCTAACAATGATCTTTTCTTCTTCCATGATGACCATAAATTCCTACATGTTCTTCATTGTATTAATTATATCATTCCATAATATTTCCCTTGCGTGTATGAGGGACATCTTTCCTTTCACCTTTACTTTTAACTCCTTGATTTCCTGGTGAGCAATTTGATAATATTTCCTATATTTATTTGCAGTTTCCTTGGACATCAGTAATTCCTACTCAGTGGCCTTGAAAATTTTCAGAGCATTCTCTAAATCCCTTTGCTTTTTCTTTAGTTCATTTTCAGCAATTTGTAACCCAGTCATAACTTGAGTTAATTTAGCAGTGCGGTCCTCTACGTCTGCTGCTACCACAATTGTATAAACATGTGAATTAATCTTCTGTTGTAGAACAAGATTCATTTCCTTTAATTTTGTTACCTCTTCATTTCTTTGCAAAATCTCTTGAACCATTATTTCTTTTTCTTTTTCAACTTCTATTGCCATTGGATGTCCTACAAAAGGAAGCTTTAGTTTCTTCCTCACCTGAATCTCTATTTCAACACCTTGTAATAGTTTTTGGACTACAGTTATGTCTTCTGGGTTCACTCCAATTTTAATAATCAATTTTTTCAATTCTTCATTTTGGGTATTCAGAGCTCTAGAATTAGCTTTCTCTGGCTTCAACTGATTCACTACTTTTTCTAGCATACCTTCAACCTTAGTAGCAGCTGAGAAAGATTTTTTCAAATCATTAAAAGTCAATTCACCAATCTTCATATGAATATTGATCTTATCAGGTAAAGGAATTTTCTTTGCATCTACTGTTAGATTAATAGTCTTAAAACCCGTTGAAGATGATACAGACATTGCTGAAGGATGAGAAAAAGTAATTTTCAACTGAATTCTTTCCAAATCCATGGTTGGCAATAACCTTGTTTGATATTCAGAAGAAATTTGAGCCTTTGACTAAGATTATGTATTCTCTCTAATCTTCTTATTTCTTTCCTCAACCTGCAAAAACATTTATTTAATTATAGACATAGAATTTTAGGAATTTTCTTCTGGAATAGCAGAAGAAGGTGTACAAAGTGTCTCCCCTAGTTGCAATTGAAAACCAGGAACTGATGATGAATTGGCTTCATCTGACATCTTTCCCTTTTTTCTAATCTATCCACTTCTTCATATACATCAATCACCTATTCTCTACCTCTCTTCAAATTATTTTCAGTAGGGAGAGGGGTTTCAATATTTATGCCCTTGATGAAGCAGACTGTCCTTCATTAGCCAACTTTTCAATTTCTGGTCTAGTCTCATGTATACAAGGGGCATAACCATTCTCCACTCTTCTGTTTGAGATTATATGATATGGGTCATAGGCCTATTTTTCTCCTAGCAATAGATTAATCTCCTCCAACATTTTCTGGACTTCTTCTGTTGTCTGTCTAGTGTTCACAATGAACGATCCAATAGTTCTAGGTAATCTGAAAATATGTCCTTTCCTTGCATCCACAAAATGCATTTGATCTACATTTAAACTCTGCCTTATGAAATCCAAAGTGAACAACCTCATAAGAACAAAAGTTGGCAACCTGTAGGGTGCAATTTCAGCGCCATACAATCTAATTTCTACATGATCTTCAAAAGGAAACCAATCTCCAACCTTTGCATATTTGCTCAATTGACGAAGAGCTTGAGCTTTTGGTAACAAACATGGTGTGGGTGAACAATTTATAATTAAATATACTACTGAGAGGAAAGATGAAGCAAAACCAAACAGGTTTTCATTTTTACGATCACTCCTTATAGTATCAGTCCATAAGACTACTGATTCCCTATTTTTGTGAGGATCCATAATGTTCAACCTCAAATGCATAAAACTTTTAACTTGAGCGTATAGGAACATATAAGTTATTAGGGAAGGAAATATGAAGCAACCAGTGAGTGACACATTCATGAACTGATGATTAATCAATCCTTCCCAAAAAGCATGTATATCTAAAACAACATCAGGTTTCATCATCACACTAAACATCCCTAAAACTGCTTTATCAATCACTGCAGTGTCCTATATTCCCAAAATTTTGGCTAAATTTTGAAGGATAGGTTTAACATCTTCAGAAAAATGATCTAAAGGAAATTGAGCTAAATCCAAAGAAAATTTCTTCAGAGAAAGAAAAATATGTATTCACAGAAGGATAACACAATGCTTGTTGGATTAGAAGTGAAAATATCTGAAAAATATTTTCTCCTAATCTATTCATAACAAATCATTTATGAGGATACACTGCTAAAAAAAACCAATGGATAAACTCTAGAAAAAGATAGGTCTAAGGAACTAATGCTGACAAAACACTTGACCTTAGTATTGTAGAAGAAATGGGAGAAATAGACTAGTTTAGATGAATATGATGATAAAATTCAAGGTGGTTTATGGGACAGGTAGTATCAAATATGTCCCTTTCTGTGTCCATGAGGAGATTATGGGAGGATGATCCAGTTAAAGCAACTTTGTTTTCCATTTTAATAGTTATATGATGAGTAACCCGGATGCGGGTGTCATTCCTCGCATTTAAGCTCCATGCGTCACCCACGCGCAGCGTACAGGAAGCCACGCCTCAGACAGGTGGTGTTGATGGGTTCTGGGCTGGCCTCTGCCCCAAGAGAATTTACGAGCCTTAATTTCTCATCAATGCAATTGCACTCGCAAGGAAACGAAGCCCGTTATCTCAGAATGGCGAAAACACTCTTTATACTCTATATGCAGTTCGGCTCTGGCATTGTGAGGTGCGAAGTTAAATCTAGTGTTGAGGAGGGAGGCTCTGAGGGCAGCAAGCCCACCCTCGAGTCCATCCCCTATCCAATTCTTGTGGTCCGTTCACAGTATTCAAGGGAGAATTTGAGGTTGGCTGTTGGGCTACTTGGCCTTCGGGGAAACCTCTTGAACAAGAAGCTCTCCACCGGAAATTCTACAGGAAGACGTGGGAATCAGAAAGCTCGGCTCACTCCTTAGAGAGCAGTTGATCATTTGGTGTCTACTATGGCCCCTCGCACTCAGGCTACACCTCGCCGTGGGCGCAATTCAGGGCAGCGGGGAGGCACAGGAGGTAGGGGCCAATCCATCCCGCGGTGCATCTCTCCCTTGGCCTATGCATCGCCCCCCTCTTTCGACTCTGAGCACTCTGGTTCAGACATCAGCAATTCGGTTCAAACAGCGTATCTTCAGTACCGTCGCAGGACGAATAAGCCCATTGTAAAGGCCATGATCACTGTCATTTTTTCTGAGGAAGAGGATGAGGAAGGAAGCTGGAAGGCCGAAACAGAAGAAAAGACGCCTCACTCCTCGGATAATTCAACAAAGTTAAAGGATTCGGTTGACAGTTCTTATAGCCCTGAGTTACAGAGCAGGCTAGAAGAAGAGAGCACCCTTGGGTACTCGGCGGAGCAGGCTGAAGCCTTAAAGGAAATTGGCAGCCTGAAAGGAAAAGAGCCCATGGAAACTTCTCAGAATCCAACGAATGCTCAAATGGAAGTTCACGGCAGCAAGCCTTCCTCACCTCAGAGCAAGGCAAGGGATGAGGAGCCGGAAGACTCCTTCGACTACACCCTGTACCTAAAACTGCCGCCTGGTATTGAACGCATCGAAGACATTCCGGATGGGATGGAGGTGACATGGGAACGCGACCCGGAACATGCAGCAGAGGATCGAAAGAAGCGTGAACAGGAACGTGAAGATGAGGACCGGAAGAAGCAGCCCAAGTAATGGCAGGAGCGCTAAGGGTAAGCCTTTGGTCTCAGGCGCAAGATGTCTTTTCCTTTTTGGTTCAGCTACATTTTGAGGAGGGCAGCAATCGATGACATGCTGCATACAGTCCCTGTTTTTTTGTAACTTGTCTTTCAGTCCTGGATAATTTTGGGTTACTATGCCTGACAATGTTGTTGTAAAAACTATTTCTGCTGATGTTTTTTTGTCCTCTAGCATGTATAAACAGAGGATTAAGGTTGACATGGAAAGCTTTGACAAAGAGTTGAACATACGCTCTCAGAGGTTAAAACCTCTTGTAAATACTTTTTTGTTTCTTTAATATAAATAGTTTAGTCTTTGCCCAGCAAAAAAAATAGTTATATGATGAGTAACTGTGATATAAATACCTGGTGATGACAAGTTATGATAACTGGGATGCTAGCTGGAGTTTTCGGAGTCTTTGACAGCTAGAGGTAGAGGGCAAGTGAAAAATAAAGACTCGGGAATGAGGTTTTTTGGGTGAGATGGAATAACAACAGTGGGAAAACAACATTTATTGTTTTCGTGGGAATTTCAATTTTTTTTCAAGATGAATTTAAAAAATGATTGGACAAATTTTGATGATAGTTGGAAAAAGGGGAATGACATGATGAAGAAATGGGTGGGGTCTGACTTGCTCGATGACACAACTGGCTCGCCTAATGACATGATTGCAGGGGGACTCCTTTGTATGTGGCATTTTCGAAGTAGTGCCCGCATAGTTAATTTGGGCCGTTGATCTGGGGTCAATGCACTCGACTCCAAGTCTTTGTAGAGGCACCCCTTGTGATAACCATCAAGCAGTTTATGGTGTTGGGTTTGCACCATTGTGCAGGACCCATCACTATAACCCATCTCCGACATTCAACTTGTTTTTTTGAACCTTGGAGCTATCAACACATGGTCCCACCTCCAATGTATGAAAATTATGACAAGTGCTCGATACTAATGATTAGTCCTTAATAAAATAATTGAATAAGAACTAAATCATTTCAATATGATCAAAACAGAAACTATCTTTCACCTCTTTTTCCTTTTTTTACTTGAGTATTTGATTTTTTTTATTTTTTATTTTTATTTTTATTTTTTATTAATTATTATAAATAAGGTAAGATATATACAACATATGCCAATTTAAAATGAATTACAACAACACTCATGAACTTGTTGCGAACTGAGCATGTGTGAGCAAGTGACTTCGACACTTCTGATCCAAGAAGGGAGCTCAAATAATCAGCTAACCAAGAAATGACTATCGAATGACCGATCACAAGATCCATAGTAGGCTCCAAAATTCGAGTGGACGCAAAATTTTGGAGGGTGGTTGTCGCAATGACAACGCCACCCTTTTTAATGTAATTATCTAATATCACTTTAAAATGTTTCTTTTCCCCTTAGTGAAATTAAATAATTAATCGATCCCTTTTTTCTTATGACAATAACCTATAGGAATCAAGATAGGCTACTAAGTTGTACCCTCTACAATCGTTATTTGGAAAGGGACATTACAATCCTCCCTTCCTAAAATTGCTTGTTCTCAAGAAATTATGATTTTGGATGCCATAAGATCTGATCTCCCTCTCATGTGGCATCTTCCAATGGCAAATTCTTCCACGTAACAAAATATTCCTTGATTTTCCTGCTTCTCAACTTCTTTTCCTTGACATCCAAGATCTCCTCTAGAATCAATAATAACTAACCCAGGGATTTTTTTAGGCATGATGCATGAAATACATTATGTATCCTACTTTCCTTTCATAGATCGAGCTCATATGCTACCTCCTTGACTCTCCATAAAACCTTGTCAGGACCATAAAATCATAGTTTTATTTTTTCTATCCCTCTTTTATTCAACAAAGACTATTTGTATGGCTACAATCAGAGAAAAACTAAGTCTGCTTGCTCAAGACTACATTCAATCATATGCCTTTTTCATACATTTTCTGCTTATTTTGGGCAACTTGTAGGTTCTCCTTGAGACCCCTGAGAATATTTTGGCTCTCTTATATCCAATCCCTAGCTATATGAATTTTATTATCCCCGAAATCCAACTCCACAAATGAAGGAAGCATCATATCCATATAATGTTGAGAATAGGGCCATTCCAATGGACACATGTTAGGTGGTGTTGTAATAGTGCTCAACCATATCTAACCACTTAGCCCTAGAGTTTTGATGGTCAGACATGTAATTGTGCAAATATCCTTCAACCCATCTATTTACAATTATTGTTTGACCATATATCTGTGGGTGATAGCTCATGTTGGGTGTCAATTTTTTTCCAACTAACCCGAATAGCGCCTACCAAAATGTGCTAAGAAATATAGTATCCTAGTCACTGACAATGTATTTAGGCAATCCACAGAGTCTAAAAATCGCATGGCCACCTATGTTGCCTTGCATGATGATGGATCATGTGTGTGAACTTGGTCAATTAATTGACCACTATGTAGATGCAATTTTTTTCTTCTACCCTGGGAAGGCCTATGATAAAGTCCATGGACACACTCTCCCACTTCTACTCTAGAATAGGCTAGGATGCAACAAACTTGCGAGATGAGTATCTTCCAACTTGTTTCACTCACAAGTCATACACTCCTTTACATACCTCAATACATCATCCTTGATGCCCTTCCAAGTGAACCTATGATCCGGACTTATGCAAGAACGCAACGAAATATAGGCATAAACATAAAAACAAAGATGCAGCATGAATAAAACTTCATTTCATTAATATCAAAGAATTGAAATATGCTTACATACAAAATGGAAATAAACTAGCTTAGGTGATGGTAGATTATCTCTAAGAAGAGATGTGGAAGCTACATGCCTATGAACTGTGTTACAATGAGGCTGAAGGGCCTTTTTATTATTGAACAACAAAGGGAAACCCTAAACAACCAAAACCCTGACCCTAGGAGATGGAATGCCAAGAGTTTGTGGGCCTCGTTGGGGTTAGTTAGGTAGCCAACTTCATGGGGTCGTAACTTGGTCATATGATCTTCTTTTGGCACATAGGATACCTCATTAGAAATATCTCTTTGAGTAATATAGGATTTGTGACTAACCAACGTCTTGCTGCAGACCTAAAAGACACCATTTATGTGGTAAAAATAGCTCCAGAAGTTAAGGACCCGAAAAACTGCTAAAAATACTAAATGATGCTATAATTCAGGAACTTAATGAAACCGACTGGAGGTCTAGCCAGAATAGGTAGGTGGTATATTGACTTGGATCAATCCTCCCCCCTTAGCAAGAAATGGTCCCCATTACGTTCAAAGCCTCCATGAGGTGAGGAAACTTTTTTTAAACCTGGTCCCTCATGAGTTACTTTCCCTAGTGAAGGAGTTGGACTGCATTAACAACTCGATATATCTAGATCCTCTTCTGGCGAGTGTTCTTGGATTTTGTGTCCATGATCCTATTAGTTGTGGCATGTTCGATACATCTTGGGTTGAGCTATATTGGTGTTCGCTACTCAGCACCGTTGGATGTGTCCAACAATGGGAGAAAGTATGGTTGCAATTGGCCCACATTGAATATTGGGTGTAGGCTAAGGAATGGTGGAATGACAAGTTTGAAAGAATTGACCCCCATAGTCTTAGTGATGGTGTAAGGCCCATATTAGAGTGAGCGAAGCTTGCGGTGGGGCCCAATTAGGTGCTCCTTCTACAAATGTAACCAAACTTTGTCGCCCACTTGGAACTTGTGTGGCACCTGATGATAATCATGATGCTACTTGTACTTAGAATTTTCTTTGTCCAATATGTCATGGACCTACTAGTGAATGTGTTGAATGCACTCAATGAAGTTGTTAGCCCTATCAACTTTAGACTGGACATGAGCCAAATCTGGTTGAGTGGTTGCAAATGGTATGGAAACATCAATGGGACATAGTGGTTGCAATCCTAGGCCCACTTGAAGGGGGTTGTGGCTAGTTGAGTTGTGGAGAGACTTGTTGTAGCTGTGTTGGACATAGGGGAGCCTCTCATCCCATGTGCTTATACTATTATAATAAAATGATGAAATTAGTGACTAGGTGACTGAAAAAGTTAGTCACTGTAGCTTTTCCAAGTGAAATACTACAAAAAATGAGCAATATTAAGAGATTAACTAAAAATGACTACCATAAATGACTAATTTAGTCTCAGGTTAAAATATATGACTAGCTAGTATGTAATACAACTAAAAATGACTAACGTGAATGACTAATTTAGTCTAGTAACATAAATATGACTACTTAACAAGTAATACAATAATACAAATAAGTCGTTTATGTTAGTCATTTTAATTATGCCACTTCAGCAATCTAAACTTACAAGTGATAGGGGATTCAAAAGTTGTTATAGATTGGTTGAAAGGTTATACTTCCTTAAACACTTATTTATTGCACCAACGGACTATTAGAGTTATGGAGTTGATTAGAACCATCAGGGTTATACCCTTTGATCACATTCACAGGGAACTACATTAAAATATTGATAGATTATCCGAAATGGGGGTGGGCTTATAGTTGGGTCAAATACATTATGAAGAATACCTACAAGGAGAAGTGTTAAGAAATTAGTAGAGGACACATTTCCTTTAGTTGAAGACTTAACTTTTCATGCATATCTACATTTTTTACTATTAGGGTCATATCCATTGAAATTAGGATACTAGTTTTTAACGTGGATACCATGTTTTTTTTTTTCTAAATAAGATTAATCTATTAACAAAGGGAGTAGAATTACATCGTGACCATAGTCAAAACCACTACACTGGTGAAAGGCAAAATTGTCAAGATAAACATATATGGAGACTGCCCAATGACAGGGAAATCAGTCTTGAACAGATTACCAAAACCCACGCATGGGAGAAAATTATGATCTTCTTGATGTTGCTGAGTTTACAGAGTTCCAAAAATAAACAAAAATTTAACATAGCAGTTTGATCATAAACTTGCCCAATTGTATGGGCCGCAAGGCAAGATAAAAAGATAACAGTGAGCAAACTAATCATCTAGAGGCTCTTCAACTATACGACACCAACCTGTTGCAAGCAGATCCCTGGCAAGAGCAACTTCGGAGTTGGAAGGACTAGGACCAACCAGCACCATCTCAACATCATGACCACTGCGAGCTTGAGCATCCAGAGCCTGCATAGACGCACTGCTAGTCCCCATTTGGAGGTTCAAAGTCTGAGCATTGTCAAAGCCGAGGCCCGCCAGATGAGAGCTTGGCTCCCCCAACTGGGCTTCCTCATGGAAGACCATCGTAATGAGAGCGGTTATCCTTGGGCAGTTCAAAGGGTAGTTGAAGGAGAAAAGCACAGAGCCAGTCGTGGGAGAAGGCATGGTGGCAGGAGGACGTGGAGTAGGGGAGCCCAAACAATGGCTGGAATCATGAAAACGCCCTCTCCCACTGCAGATGCGAGGGTAGTGGCCGACAAAGAAATCGTTGGAGAGGGAGGGTGAATCGGAAGATGGGCTGGAAGGCGCGCGCAGAGGACAACCCCTAGTGCCACCCCTGCGGCACCGCATTCTATGGCGTAGACGAGGCATAGGGGAGACAACAATAGCGGGAGGAAAGTGAGGCCAAGCAACAGCGATGAAAGGGCCAGAGCATTTCATACATAAGTCAAAACAAAGGCCAGAGGCCCGAGTGAAATGAAAAAGGTTCAACGAAGGTGGCTCCACTAAAAGACCAGAGCGAAGCTCCAAATTAGCCTCCCCATTCAAGTAACGAGAGGCAGCAGGGATGACAGAGCCAACACCATATAGACAGAATCCAGAACTGAGGCCAGAGGCCAAATAGAAATGTGAGTGGTTTGACAGAAGCAGCTCCATAGATAGCCCATGGCCTAGCTTCAATTTATCTTCCCCTTTCACGCATCGAGAAACACCCGCCATTACTGTTGCATTGAAGAGAGCCGAAGTCTGAAGCATGCTGGAGCATGCAGAGGCATGAACCAGAGCGAAGGACAGGATATGAGATCTAGAACCACTTAATACAATGCCTTTGAACCTTTTGCTTCTTAAATGCAGAGATTCGTCGATCAGAAGCCAATTATCCGCCATGTCTTGGGTAGGAAGGTGTCGCCCCACCTCGCCCCACCCCCGTCCCGTCATATTTAAGGCCTGTCTATACACCCGCATCCAGGAATGTGGATACCATGTTATTTATCTAGCTTGAACATACATTATGAACATAGCAGTACTAGACTCTTCCGAAATTATTTTGAATCTTATGGGGATTTTGATACTGCTAAAAAATTAGATGTTGAACATATTACAATATCATGTCATTCAGGTAAAGAAAATTTAGTATATGCTAGATGATGTAAATTACATCTTTGCATTAATATTAATACAAAAATGATGTCTTTTTCTTATTGGAAAAAACAATTATGGCATTTCCCACCACCTAAGTTATTAGACATAATTTATGTAGGAATAAATGCAACTACAAGAATATTTTCTTAGTTGCTAAAGATGGCTTGATTTCATAACAATGATGATCATTATTTGTCTTATTGGTACCATATGTCAATGTTGGGCTTCCATGATGGCTCTGTGATGGTTGGGATTCCTCTTAATAGGCATGTGAACCCCTAGGTGTGCACACAACTTGCTGGATGTGAATATGGGGTTTGAATCTTGGTAGGCACAATGTTGTCTATGTTGTATGAAAGATTGTTGAGGTTTCAAGACATTACCTTGAATCCTACAAGAACATTGTGCCACCCCTTAAACCCTATGTTAAACACTCAATGATTTGGTATTGATGTTGGGAGCGAGATCCCCCAAGGGTAGTTTTGGGGCCAACAACCCATGTTAAGTCAATTTTTGTAATATAATTGTAAAGACTCCACATTTTGTGATCGTGGAGCGTGAAGGTGTTATATGTCAAAAAGGGTAGTCTGACCTTAGTTTTGTAAAGTAAAGTTGGCTATAAGAGACCTACCCATGGTCCGCGGACCATGGGATTGGATTTTATAAAAAGAGCTAAGCTCTAAGTAGTTTAGCGAATCAATCGAACATGGAATAAGGTCATAGCTTTGAAGAAAGAAGTCTAAATCTTTGGTTGTAGCGTAGACAGAGGCTCTGTAGCTGAGTGCGTAGAGGCCTACGGTAGAATCCCACAGTTGAGTGCGCGGACCCTTGTAGTTGTGTGCATAGGGTGAACAGAGTCTGTAACACTTGGAAGAAAATAATAAAAGGAGTTATTCTGCAATTTCTATGTGTTTTGTTGATGGGTTTGGATATTTTGTATATGAATTTCCTTTATTATGCTTATATGATGCACGAATGAATGCAAATACTTTGAAAAATTGAACGCAAATACAAATATTTGCTTACGCGGTGATAACTTCAAGTATCTAACAAGATAAGAAAATCACTTAGGATAAATGAGGAATCTGCATGACACGCTGCCAGAGCAGTGCGAAATTACCTGAGCCACAGGTTAGGGTTGCATGAAGGATGATCTTATACTTTCGTGAAGGTAGTGAAGGCTGGAATAGAGGGTTTTTCTTACAAGCCCTAGAGCGAGACCACCTGCATGAAGGCATGGATAGAAGAAATAAAACGACATCACAACCATCTCAGGGTGTGAAAACTTGGTTCCAGCATCCACCCATACTGCTTCAGGTGAGACTTTGGTCCACACTCCGCGGCCTGATGCCGAAAGGGCTAGTAGTGTAGGGATTTGTTTGGCTAATTAATGTTGAATCTGGGTCAAGCCCCCTTAAGCCAACAAATGGTTCCATTGCCAGGACCAAAATCTGCATAAGAGATGTGTGATGTCGTATCACTAGAATCAAACTAAGAAGGAGATTGGAGACTGGATGGATAGAAAGATCCATGAATTCCCGACACAAGAGAATAGAAACCCACGTCTAACAAAAGAATAGTGGTTGGAAAGATACCTATATACATAGATCCATGATATCTTTTTCTCCTCCTTTTCTATCAAGCTATACAAGTGGATCATGAAGCTAGCAGATATCCAAGGAAGGTGGAAAATTGATGATCCTATTGTGTGGACCCCGGAGCTAGTGCAAAGGTTGGAAGCATCTGAGAATAAGATGCCCGTGCTGTCGATCATTGGCTCGATCGCGTCATAGGATGATTTGTGACTAAATTCATGGTCGACACCTCAATCAACTATAGCGAGGTGGAGCGACGATTTTTCAAAGGACTGCAAGGTAAGTACGTAAAATCTTTGAATACCTGGATTAAAATGATATTGTGAGAAAAATGGGTTATGCAGCTACCTTGATGTGCAGGACTACGAGAAGTGGAAAAACTTATAGGAATGAAGGAAAAAAGGGTCCAGAGTATAGTCCCCTGATTTCGCCTCCACAAGGTGATGAGGAAGGGATAATGAAGGTTTCTCTGAGAAGTGCTATTTAGTTAATAAGACAAGGATTCCCATGAATACCACCTTCACCCACACCACCTCCAACTTCACCTGTACCACCTCCACCTCCACTCTGGTTCAGTATGGAAAATACAGTGAAGTTTCCATTGTTCAAAGGCTTGGGAAATGAGGACCTTGACCAATTTTGGTTCATTGTGATGGTTGTATGGGAAGGTCAAGGTGTTAGAAATGATAATATAAAGAAGGCGACACTGGTTAGTGCTTTTCAATATCGTGTGCTAACTTGGTATATTAAATACTCTAACGATAACTTGAATGCTAGAGTAGTAGACATCCAAGCAGCACTAAATAGGGAATTTAGTCGGCCCAAATTTGAGGTGTAGTCGATTGTAGGATTCAAAGTGATCGCAATGCAACTAGGTGAGATGCCTTGGGAACTAGATCAAAGGCTGAAATGTACAATTCGTGAAGCCAACATGAATTTGACAGATGGACAACATCGTGAGTGGTTTGTGGCTTTGCTACTACCACACTTGGGAGTGCGTTGTGGTAGCATACTATAACAACTCAGGTAGAGGCCTTGGAGATTGCCATGAGACTACACAAAACTCTCACGCAAGATCCTAATCTAGGAGTTTAGCAGATCCATGTGCAGCTGAAGAATCTGTGCCTTGAGATGAAAAGTCTAAAGGAGGATAGGATAGTTCGACCAGAGGTGCACGAGGAGGTATGGTGCTTGAAATGCAAGAGTCAGGGTCATGACAAATACCATTGCTCGGTCTTTGCAAACTATATTGCAGGAGGCGGACCACTGCCTTTAAGGCCAGAAGCTAAAGCAGGACCTAATGCGAGGCCTGCATTATGGTGCGCTATCTACTAGGTGGCTGGAAAACATGCCACAGATAACTATCACTTGATACAAAAGTTTGTACAGACACCGCAACAACTGTTCTGCAACTTTTTTAAGTTGGTAGGGCACAATGAGTGTACTTGTAGGAGCTATGAGCTGATTATGGATAAAACTCCCTCCTATAGGGTTCAAGCCTAAACGTGGCCCCTTGACCAGAGTGTAGGGATGACATGGACAAGATTTCAGGGGCGTGGAAGAGGCCAAGGCGGAGGACCTGGTAGAGGTCGAGGACAGTTGATTTGCTACAATTGCAAATGACCAGGACAATATGCCTGTGATTGCACTAATCCAACGTGTCCCTCATGCAATTATTGCACATTGTTTGATCATGAAACATAATACTATCCTACAATGATATCTAGGATATGTGACAAAGGGGCGCTACCACCTCCATCGACTCAGAACCTACAGATGATGAGGTGTGAGTAAAGCGAGGAAGATTCAAATGTAAATATAGTTCTCAGAAGTGGAATCGCGATAGGAGATGACAAGGGGAAACAACCAGAAGATAGTACATGGGTTCGCAAAGCCCTGACAAAGGAGGTTGAGTTCGATTTGGAGCACGCTCGTGAAGCCTTCATGGAAGCTAAGAAGAGCTTCGTTGAGGCCTCCACCTCAAGAAGTAAGGATAAGCCTGAGCAGGAGATGGACACCTCTATTCTCACAAATTTCCTCGAAACCTGTATGAATTTACTGCGTGATAGTAAGGCTATGAAAGAGTTACAAGAACTCATCAATAGATGCACTAGAACCATGCCAGGTGAGCTGCACATAGTACGAAATATTGGCAAGCATAAAACAAGGACGAGTTGGGAGATTAGACTAACCACAAAGATAGGAGAGTATGAAATGGATCAGGGCATTTTGGACTTGGGGTCAGATGTGAGTGTCCTACCAAAATAGACTTGGGAGAAAATGGGGAGACCTACGCTGCAATGGTCTTCGATTCAGCTAAGGATGGTGAATTAGTAGAAGATCATCCCCATGGGGTGGCCGTAGGGGGTGACTGTGGATATTGAGGTAGCGAGTGTGCTGCCTGACTTTGAAGTAATAAATATAATGGATGACAACAATCCTTGTCCTGCACTCATGGGAATTGACTAGGCTACTGATATGAATGGGGTAATCAATTTGAAGAAGTGAAAGATGATCTTTGAGAAGAAATTGCTGCGCATAATAACACCCCTCGATCCTACTAAAGGATCGTGCTATACTGAACATGTCCGGGATTATGAGAGTGATGATGACCTAGACTGTATCTATAAGATAACATTGCCTGACCAAGATTGGGTGAATCCCACCGTGGATGGATGCATTACTTGGGATCACGAGAGTTCCTGCACTTCAAACTTTGACGAAGAAATAGAATGCTGGCAGAATCAGTTACATGAAGTAACTACGCTGAATTGCAACATGATGAACCGGTCGTTGCGATGTGTGTCGTCAGAGGTAAGAAATCTGCCTACTTTATGATAGTCTGAATGAGGTAGATATCTTTTTGGATGCATTTGAAAGGGAGGTACTAGAAGAGTAGTGCTTCCAGGCCTTGGATTGGGCACTGTTCACTATGCTTGCAAGATGGTGGGGTACACACAAGGGAAGATTTGATGATTGGCACAAATGTAGGAGGATGATGTGAACATGATTTGGGAAGTCTAATATGTGATTGACAAAAAAGTATGATGGGCAGAACGATCTGCACGCGCATCTGGCCAAATGGACCCAGGCTTATGGGGAAAAGCCCCAACCTGATTAGGTGCACTTGTTCTGTCATACCCTGGATGTTATCCCAATGAATTGGTATATAGAAATAGAGCTTCGCCATGGGATAGGTGAATGGGATATCCTACATGAAGGACTCATGATGACATTTAGTTTTGAGGACATGTTTGACAGTATTGATGAAGTGCTACAAGAATTGAAAGCAACAATCTTTAGGATACCACAGGATCCTTTAGACTTGACTCAGCCTGAATGGGCTACTTAGCTAAGTCGTGCACTGGAATGTTATAATGTAAATTCTGAAGAAGAGGACAAGGATCTATGGAAGATTAGCATTCCCGAAATAGAAGGCCACCGCAAAGTTCAAGGACCATAGATTGAGAACCCTCATATAACCGCGCCATGGAAAATGAAACAAGTAAACATTGGTACGAAGGCATAAGCCAAATTCACGAAGATTAGAGATTATTGGGATGATGCAACAGTGGATAAGGTTGTTGAACTGCTCCACGAACACCAAGACTTATTCCCCACCAAGTTCACGGATCTGAAAGGAATAATCGGGGACCTAAGAATGATGAAGATCACGTTAAAGCTCGACATGAAGCCAGTTAAGCAAAGGCCTTATCATCTCAATTTGAAATATAAGGAGAAGCTCCACTTAGATCTAGACAAGATGCTCATGGTAGGCATCATTGAGCCTGTGGAATAATTTGACTGGGTAAGCCCAATGGTGGTGCAAGAGAAGAAGTAGAAGGATGAGATAAGGATATGTGTGGATCTTAGAAAAATGAATGATGCTTGTGTGCATGATCCTTTCCCAACTCCATTCATGGATGAAGTGTTGGACAATGTAGGCGGCTAGGAAGCATATTCCTTCACTGATGGGTTCTATGGGTACCACCAAATCAAAATCGCGCTGGAGGATAGGAGTAAGACAACCTTCGCAACAGAGTGGGGTTGTTTTCAATACACTATAATGCGGTTTGGATTGAAGAATGTGCCTACAATATTTTCGCTGGTGGTTGTTGAGGCATTCAAGGAATTTATTCATAAGTTCTTGGAGGTATATTTTGATGACTGGACAATTTTTGGGCTGGTTAAGAACCATGTAGCAAGCTTGCACCTGATGCTGGATACTTGTCGAAGATACCAGATCACGCTCAATCTCAAGAAGTGTCTGTTTTGTGTTCCATTTGGGAACCTATTAGTGCATGTGGTTTGGTGATACTGAACATGGAAGCACTGAGGAGTGTGAAACAGCTGCATGCTACTCTGGGACATACGGGATATTACAAAAAGTTTATCAAAAGCTATGCCTAGCTCACCGTGCCTATGGAGAAATTGTTGAAGAAGGATGTCGCGTTCTATTGGAAATATGATTGTAAGAAGAGCTTGGATATATTGAAAGAAAATATGGTTATCGCGCCGATTCTAGTCTTCTCATACTGGAAGAAAGAGTTTCATGTACATGTCAACACGTCATGTATAGCGCTAGGAGCAGTACTGACACAGGCTGGTGGAGAAGGCTTGGACCATCCTATTGCATTCGCAAGTCGCAGATTATCCAAAGCAGAGAAGAACTATTCCACCACTAAGCATGAGGGGCTAGCTATGGTGTATGCACTCCAGAAGTATAGGCACTACTTGCTAGGAGGCCATTTTAAATGTATACGGATCACTTCGCGCTGAAATGCTTGGTCAATAAGCCTTTGTTGGGGTGGAGAATCTACAAATGGTTCTTATTGTTCCAGGAGTATGATTTTGAAGTTGTTGTGAAGCGTGGATGATTGAACGCGGAACCCGACCATCTGTCACACATCGAAACAGGGGAGGAACCCACTAACTTGGAAGAAGGATTGCCTGACGCATAACTATTTGCAGTGTGTGTCGAGGATGGAGGATACAATGTCCACCAAAAGAAGGAATTAATGGTGTGCATGGTCGATTTCGCTATCATTGCTGGGAATCTATACAAGATGGGGATTGATAATATATTGTGACGGTATGTACCTGAGTTTGAAAGAAGCAACTGCATAGAAGATTCTACGTGCAGGGTTGTGGTGGCCAACCCTTCATCAAGATTCAAAAGCATATTGCAAGGCATGTGACATATGTCAAAGAATGGGCAGGCCATCGTGACGGGATGAAATTCCTTTGAATCCAAAAATGACATTGCAACCATTCGAGAAGTGGGCGATAGATTTTGTAGGGCCCATTCAGCCACAAGGGAGGACATGAGCAAGGTACATTATCAATGTGACAGAGTATTTGACTCATTGGGTAGAAGCGCAACAAGTGAAGAATTGCATGGGCACGAATACCGTGAAGTTCCTATTTGAACACGTACTGACACAATTTGGATGTCCGAAGATCTTGATGAGTGATCGTGGTATGCACTTCCTGAATGAGACGATTAGCGCACTGACGAAGGAATTTTAGGTATACCACTAGAAGAGCACACCTTATCACCCATAAGCTAACGGGATAGTGGAGGCGTTCAACAGAGTGCTCGTAAACGTGTTGACCAAGGTTTGCAATACTCAACAAAGTGATTGGGACCTATGCATACCTATGGTACTGTGGGCTTATCGAATGACATGTAAGAATTTGACAGGACAAACCCCTTTTAGGCTTGTCAATGGTGTGGAAGCCGTAATTCCTATGGAATACATTGTGCCTAGTCTCCGCATAGCAACACTCACAGGTATGATGGATCGTGGAGTCCTGGAGGAGAGCCTCGCTGGATGAACTTGAAGAAGAAATATTTTTGGCTGCATTTCACCAGCAGTGCGAAAAGGCATGGCATGATGGACACATCAAGCTATGCACATTTATAGTAAATGACCTGGTTTTGTTATATGACAATAAGTTTGATAAATTTCTAGGGAAATTCAGGATGCACTAGTTAGGGCCTCATGTTATTAAGGAGATTACCAACAGAGGAGTGGTACAATTAGTCAAGTTAAATGGAGAACCTTTCCCAGGAAAGGTGAATGGCAGTTGCTTGAAGCCATACACCATCGATCTGGCCATGTGACTAAATGAAAGTAGCATAGTGTTAGCACTCTAGGGAGCTGAAAGGAGGCACGAGACTATAAACTAAATTGCTCGGGGTGGGGAGTTGTGCTATTGGAAGATGGTGTGAAGCACGGATATGTCACTGGGTCTGCATCAACGCGGAGGGAGCTACGCTACCCAGGGAGCGCAGGTTAGCTAGAAAGTGACCGTCAACGTCACTATTCATGAAATGACGACAGAAGTGAGGCCAAATGGAGTGGGCGACCGACATTTAAGATGAAATTTATGGCTTAGATCCTTGAAAATCTGCCACCAATCCGGCATTAATGAACCGATTTTGGGGGGGAATGTTAGATTTGAATTCAAAATTCCCTATAAATTACAAGTGGTTGTCCAACGAAAAACACGTGATATTTTGAGAATTGAGTTGTTGCGCTTTCAGGTGCATATGAACTGTAAATTATTTCAAGATCTGATAGCGAGTCCGGCATTTGAACAATTGTCAAAGGAGACATAAGCACTAGTGAATAGCGCCATGTCAACTCGCGCATAATCTATGAACATTGAAGGAGTGGCAACCAGGAAAATGTGTAGGAAATTGATATGAGGGCCGAAGTAGCTACCTCGGAAGTGGTCAAAGTATTGACAGAGGTCCCTAAATCCCAGAGAAAATTGAGAACGAAGCCAACCCCAACCAAGGAGACCATGAAGGACAAGAAGGGCAAGCAACTTGCCATGCCAGTGCATGTGTTGCCAAGACAAAACCCACCAAAGCCCACTGCCCAGGAGAAAGGCAAGGCTATAAACCTAGAAGTAGAAGAGGAGGATATCGAAGACATCCCCATGGACGATGAGGATGTGGGAGTCGAAATAGAGGAGGTTGAAGCCTAGGGTGAAGACCCTATTACACAGTTGTCGGAGTATGTCCCTCCATGCAAGCCTAAGTTCAAGGTCCCAAAGGACATTGATGAAAGTAAGACAACTGTACAAACCCCTCCGCTACTCAATGAAATTTCTTTTGATGATTTGTGTCTGGCACAGATGCCAATATTGAAGCTTGAAGACTGGAACTTGGTGGACCACGAGAAGTTCCTGCACCTGGCGATCGAACAGATGATGCATCACATCATAGACATGAATACGGGGATGACTGGACTGGAGCCGCAGAAGTGGCTCAAAGGAGTAGAGAAGGCAGGATTACTCAACCTGCTCTGGGTGTCGCACTATAACCACACCCCCGTGACAGTTTTGGTCATCAAGCAGCCATTGTGTTTGGTGCATGATGGGTGTCTGTGGTTAGAGGAGCCGATACCCATCACCAATATGTTGATTCACTGCACAATGTGCTTGCCATATACAGGCAAAATATTGGCAATGATCTTTGGCATCAAGGGTGGCGAATAGGCACTTGCAGAATCAATGAAAGTAAAGTTCAAGCTGGTAAAGAAGTCATGTGGGTACACTATCTCCAGCATCTACGACCTCGCTGTGAAGGTGGTAATGCAGATCCTTGTAGGGATGGTGATGCAGAAGGGTCGCGCCGATGAGGTGTCGGTGCCTATTTTCACGCTCACTGGCGAACTACCGTGAAGCATAAGATCAAAGAAATACCTTCCACTATGCGTGGCTCTTGCTATCGATTGTGCTGGTAGCGTGGGAGCTACCAGAAGAAAGCCAATTCTCCTCGGTTGCGTTAGACCTTCCTGAAGTAACGAAGTATGCTTCGCTGTGGGCGACCAAGGATGTGGAGCGCGTTTGGGATAGGAAGATCTTCTGGATCTTGATGGAAATGAATATCAGGTTGGCCATCAATCGCAAGCGATGATTGTCACCCACAATATACGCTAACATGCAGAGCTATGTCGAATTTAAAGTTGATTTCCATCGGATATCAATCAGGGCGTGGAAGGACCCTACGTAGAAGTGGTAAGATTTTCTGTACCTAGTCATAGATGATGCCATCGATGCGGTGTTAGATAAATGTCCAGTGGAGTGGCGCACCACCACGGACTTGGCAGTGGTTGGAAGCAAGTCTGCCACATAAAATAAGAAGGAAGAGACCAAGTTGAAGATGGTGCAGTTGGTCGAAAAGAGGAAAAAGGAGGCCGCTGAGAAGGGTCCCCAGGCGGAACATGCAGGAAAGGAGGCAGGAAAACAGACAGGTGGCTCAGAGCAGGGCTTTGACAAAGGCACATGGTCGCCTTCACTTGAGACCAAAGAGGAGGACACTAACAAGCATGGCGCAAACCCTCAGGAGATGTCCACCCACATGAAGCGTGGTGGGTTCCAGTATTACAGCAATAATGCTACAACTCCTGGGACTCCCTTCTTTACTTTTATCAACCCAGTAATTCGTAACAAACTTGGAAGCGACGGTTCTGTATGCACAAGTACTAGGTCTTGCCGCAGCTATTACTTGGTCAACTGGCACAAGTCCGCTAGGAGCTTAAGCCAACTTCTATGTGCTCTGAGAAGAATCTTTTTAACTAATGGATGGAAGCTAACTCAAAGGAAGATAATCTACTTGCGAAAAGAAACTAAGAAGCTGAAAGGAAATGCAAACCCTAACAAACCCTAATTTTACCAGCTAGCCCTACTGATGCAAGAAAGAGGATGGAAGCTACTGGAAGAGATGTCATTGACTTCTAGGAAGGTAGAATGCATGTTTCTAAGCTACTTCTATAGTAAAATCTGAAGAAAACATATTTTTGTATTTTTGAATAAGTTGTCAGAATTATCATGCATGTGCTTTTCACTGTTTTTGACTATGCAGAGGTGGATTGGTGAGAGGAAATGCTTGCAGGAGGTCAGGAAGGTTCGGAGAGGGCCTAAGGGGTCCCTAGCACCCTTCCAGAGAGTTTCACAGAGTTTGGCTATCAGGAAACCGCTTTCGTGAACTTCTACAAGAAGTCTGTAGGGGTTCTATAGGATGTTCTGGAATTTCTACTAGATGTTTTGTAATTTTCTACAGGATGTTTAGAAAGGGGATTTTGGAGTATGGATGGAGGAAGAAAGGTGAAGGAGTGAGTATGGAGGTGAGATAAGTGTGTGAGGAGGTCCAGGACTTGGTGGATGGAGCTGAGGAGTGGTGAGGATGGTTGGATTTGTTCGAGGAGGGGTAGAGCAATGTTGCACAAAAAGATGGGAATTTAGGGCAAAGCGAGCAAATGTGGCAAACGTAAGGCAAGAATCTAGGTTGGAGGATGGAGCAGGAGGGATTGATGGAGTACGGGCAGATGGAGAAGTATTACAGGTGCTCGACAAGTTATTTCTCAAACTGAACAAACAAAGACTTGGAAAATCAAGGACCTAGGTACTTTAACCTAATCTGACCTAGATAATAGCAAAGAAAATGAACAAAAGTCTATTTGCAACAAAATCATGTGAAGTAACTATGCAACTAAACAATCATGAACCTAAGCATGCAACCACAACTGATATCAACTTCGGAAAATGAGAATCTAACACTAATAATTGTATGGTGAAGTAAATACAATGTTTTTGGTGGCAGCAAGGTCACCTTGGTCCTAGCTCATGATCCCACTGAGAGAGAGGTGATATCCGAGGTGCTTGATAGCCTTTTTATGAAGATCTTCCCTGTCATTAACCTATCAAATCAATATGAATGTGAAAATCCTTTTTAATCATCAACTACGATCTAGGTAACTAAGCAAGATTCTAATCTACTTAACAGAAATTATTTTGCAAAGACATAAAAAGAAAATAACAGTACACAAAGGAAGCCTTGGCACTTGGGTTGGGCCCAATCCCAAGAGCTATAGGCTCCTAAGAAAAACTCAGAACTGATGCCAAATAAATCTACCTTCCATTACTAAAAAATAACCATGTCACAAGAAAGTTATACAACAACAGCTACAAAATGAGCTGATAAAATAACAACACTATAGTGCAAAATACAATAGTCCCAAAATTAACCTACGAAGGCTGAAAGCCTTCCTATTTATGCACTACGAGGGTCTCCAATACCCTCCTTAACTCAAGGGGTTCGACTGCTCAAACTGCCAGTGATCAGCCACTTTACATAAGACTGCTTGGCGGCCCTTGGGAATCCTTTTCGGTGGCCTGCTAAACTCCGAGCTGAGGGTGGAGATTTCGAGGAAGGGCCTTTTAATGCAGGAGACACCCTTCCTACAGATCCTCACCCTTGTTCCTTCATGCTTGGCTATCATCTGGCTTGTAATTGCTTGGCCTTGGTCCAAAATTTGTCCAAAAATCTGCATTAACAACGTGTTAGCCTTCTTGGTCAAGTGACTATCCTCATTCGTTCAACTAACATAAATATACTCAAAAACAATGCATAAACTATGAAAAATGGTGGATTGACAAAGAGCAGTTGGGAAAAATGAGCCCAATAAGTTACCCAATTCTGTGGCTCATCAAAGCGCTCAAGAGAGTTGGAGAAGGGAGGGTCTCGAAAGAGATCCAAGGGGACCAAGACCTTGCTGGACCTCATCACATTCATGGAGGGTGACTTATATGACATCGGTGACATAGTCAGATATGTCACCACGGAGGCCCTACAACAATTTGAGAAGCAAGAGCAGCTCATCCAAGGGACCATCCAGTCCGGGCTGTAGGAGTTGTAGACCTGCACGTCGCAAGTGGGTATGTTGTCCGCCAACTTGGTTATCGACATGTCAGAGGCTGTCGATATGCTGCGCATGAAGGCTTTCGGTGCGATAGTGTTGCCAGATGGAGCACTGACCATGGAAAATGAGGCTAACATGTCCACTATCATCACCTTGAAGGGCATTGGACTGAACCTGGTAGCGCTTCCATGCGAAGCACTCCACCTCTTGCATGATGGAGTAATTGCAGAGCTGAGGGCTTACGAGCACTGCAGCCTCCAAGTGATCAACGAATAGAAGATAAACAATGAGAAGATGACCCTATAGAGGAATGTTTCCATCGCCACTGAGGATGAGGCAACCAGCCAGAGCAAGAAGATCATATAGGTCATGGAGGAGGAATGTAGAATGGTCCCAGAGTTGGCCATTCTGGAGGAGGAGCCAATCGAGGTCCGCATCCGCAAACTGGCCATAAGGGTGCATGAAACTAAAACAGAGATGGCGCGAGTTTAGTTGGAGTTGAACCTACAGATTAGAAAGCTTTACTTGAGGGCCCAACCTTCAACACTGCTAGAGGTAAAGGAACAACGGGCGGCTTCTATCATAGAAAGAATCACAATGGTGGAGAGTGTAGTAGCAAATTGCACATAGTTGTTTGAACAATTATTTGAGGTCCTGACGGGATTGTAGGAGGACCCCAACATCTAGAGGCTAGAGACGGAGCGCGCGAACTCCAACAGTTCTATGATTAAGTTAAGGGCACAGTGCGAACCATTGTGCTGACACAGAGGTTAGCCAAGCTACAGGAAGCCAAGAAGCTGAAGGAATAGGTGGACACAACGTTACAGAAGGAAGCAGTGTTGAAGGCGTGACTAAAGCCTTGGCTGGAGGAAGATTACGTAGTCATAGGAAACATTGAAGGCAAGCTTGCGACTCTGCAAGTGACGCAACAATAGCTTCAGGCTGACAACGCAGGGGCAGTAACTGATAAAACAGTTGAAGATGCGAAGAAGGCAGCAGCTCAGGGCACAACCGAAGTTGTGGTCATCAAGGTTGAGTTGGATGGGCTTCATGCAAAGATCTCCGTGCCTGCCGAGTGACTCGAGGGCAAGTCACGATGTTTGTGTTGGGGGACTATTGGGAGTGGGATCCCCCAAGGGCAGTTTTGGGGCTAAAAGCCCATGTTAAGTCAATTTTTGTAATATAATTGTAAATACTTTGCATTTTGTGGTTACGGAGCGTGAAGGTGTTATATGTCAAAAAGGGTAGTCCACCCTTAGTTTTGTAAAGTAAATTCAATTGTAAGAGACCTACCCATGGTCTGCAGACCATGGGATTGTATAAAAAGGGCTAAGCTCTAAGTAGTTTAGCGAATCAATCAAACATGGAATAAGGTTATAGCTTTGAAGCAAGAAGTCTAAGTCTTGGGTTGTAGCATAGATAGAGGCTCTGCAGATGAGTGCGCAGAGGCCTACGGTAGAAGTCTATAGCTAAGTGTGCAGACCTCTGCAACTGTGTGCGCAGGGTGAATAAAGTCTGTAACACTTGGAAGAAATTAATAAAACGCGTTGGGCTGGATCTGTCCTTTCAACTTGTCCTGATGATGAACCACATTGGTTGGTTCGAAACGCGTTGGCAAAAATCTTTCTTATGTGATTTACGCTGAAGCTCTTACAACTATGACAAATCACAGAAGTCTCAATTCCACAGGAGTTATTTTACAATTTCTGTGTATTTGTCCTATTGATGGGTTTGTATATTTTGTATATGAATTTCCTTTATTATGCTTATATGATGCGCAAATGAATGCAATTACATTGAATAATTAAACGCAAATATGAATATCTTCTTATGTTGTAATAACTTCAAGTATTTGAAAAGATAAGAAAATCATTTAGGATAATTGATTAATCTGCATGGCATGCTGCTATAACAATGCGAAAGTACCTAAGCCATAGGTTAGGGTTGTGTGAAGGTCGATCTTATACTTTCACAAAGGTAGTGAAGACTAGAATAGAGGGTTTGTCTTACAAGTCGTAGAGTGAGACCACTTGCGCGAAGGCAGGGATAAAATAAATCAAATGACATCACAACCATCTCAGGGTGCGAAAACTTGGTTCCAGCATCCCCCCATACTGCTTCGGGTGAGAGTTCGGTCCGCGCTATGCAGGAGGATGCCGAAAGGGCCAGTAGTATAGGGATTTTTTTAGCTAATTAACGTTGAACCTCGATCATCACCCCTCAAGCCAACAATTGATGTGCTCAAACAAATTTCATGAAAAATATATATTTGTAATTTATACAAAACCATACATCAAATACATGCAATTATGCTAAAATTATACAAAATATCCAAGTATGATTTTCCTCATAAAAACTTCAAATACATATAACTAGTCTAGATCCATCTAGGTCCAATCTCTCAAGGTGAAAACCTCTTTTTTTAGTGCAAAACTTGAGGAAAGGTGTGCACCTCAATACATTTGATCCCTCTCAATGCTTGATAGATTTCGGGTTAAAATTGATCTAGGCAAGTTATATAATACTATAAAATATCTATTTTTGTATTTATTGTCTTTTTCTTATTCACTCTCTCTATTTCAACCCCAAGCATGCAAACACTCTCTCCATATCTATCTATCTCTCTTCCCCTCCCTCTTCCTCTCTCTCTCTCTCTCTCTCTCTCTCTCTCTCTCTTCCCTCCCACTCTACTATCTCTCTCCACCTTTCTCCCCTTATGTATTTCTTCTTCCTTCCCTCTCTCTCTCCCCCTCCAACTCCATCTCTCCCTTGATTCCTCTCTCCCAATTTCTCTCCCACCTCCCTCTATCTCTCCCCCCATCTCTCTCTTCCTTCCAAATCTATCTCTCTCTCCCTCTCCAACTCTATCACTATCCCCCTTTCTCTTCCCTTCTCTCTTTCCCCTCCATCTATGTGTCTCCCTCTTTATCTCTTCCCCTTCTCTCCCTATCTCTCTCTTCCCTCCTATCCTCTCTCCATCTCTCCCTTCTCTATCTCTCTCTGCCCTCTAGATTTATCACTTTCTCACTCCATCCCCCTTACCCCTCTCCCCTTCATTTTTATTTTTGTAATCCTTTGGATGCTTAGTTAAGACGGATCTATGTTGGTGCTTACTAACATTATTTATATTATATAAATTTCACATCTTTAAATATAAAAGTATTCTCGTTTTTAATTTTATTAAAATCTTAATTTAATTTCTATGGGAATATTTTTAGTAGTGGTGAGAATAAAGAGTTTAGATATATCTCAAAAGTAATTATAATCTTTCTCCTTTTAGCTTCAATTTAAAAAATATTACAAAATTAAATTGAAATAAATTATTTTTATTGTGAAATATGTTATGGTTTTTGGGCATGTGGTATTGATAAGGCATGTTATTGGCCCACGATATTGTAACAAATCATATTTACAAGTTAATAATATCCATGGTAAACTGGGGCTGAATATCCATGGTTAATAATCTTGTCATATTGTTAAAATATATTTTGATTGTGAAATAAGTTATGATTTTCTGCCATGTGGTATTGATAAGCCTAGGTATTAGCCCCGTGCTATTATAACAAAGCCTATTCACAAATTCATAATATCAATGGAAAAATGAGGGTGAATGTCCATGATTAAAAATCTTGTCATATTGTTATAAAATATTTTGATTGTGAAATAAGTTATGTTTTTTGGGCACTTGGTATTGATAAGCGATGGCATTGGCCCATGGTATTGTAGCAAAGCTTATTTACAAGTTAATAATATCCATGGTAAAGTGGGGGGTGAATATCCATGGTGAATATAATATTCTTATTGTTTTAAAATATTTTCATATTGTTTTAAAATATTTTCATTGTGAAATAAGTTTTTTATTTTTTATTTTTATTTTTATTTTTTCGGTATGTGGTATTGAGAAGCCATGGTATTAGCCCATGCTACTGATACAAAACCTAGCTTTTACAGGTTAATGATATCCATGGTAATGTGGGGCTGAATATCCATGGTTATGAGTCTTGTGATATCATTATAAAATATTTTGGTTATGCAATAAGTTATGGTTTTTGGGCATGCGGTATTGATAAGCCATGTATTGGCCCATGCTATTGTAACAAAGCCTATTCAAAAATTAATAACAAAATTAAACTATAACAAACTGGTTTTATTATTTTTATTATTAATTAAGAGAACATTTAAATGTTGATAGTCATCCCTGATATCACTTTTATCTTTTTTCTATTTATTTAATCTCTATATCACTTTTATTTACTCTCTAACTTCTTTAGTAATTAGTCTCAAATTTATAATGGGAGCTCCATAGACAAGTCCCAATTATGTAATGGAACCTCTTTGGAATGATAACTTCAAAGGGAAACCAACGCAAATTTTTAGGGAATTGACTATCCAATCATAGCCATCAAATTTGAATATAAACCACATAAAAATTTAAATTACTTTGCCAATAAAAAATGGCATCATCTACCAAGGTTGCAGAAACTTGCGGGGATGGATGGCTAAAATCCTAAAATCCCTATGTCACCTGAATTCTTGAAAATCCCAAAATTGGTCTGGATCTTGCAATTTTTTTTCCCAGTGAAATTGTTTGAAATATATTTTTTATGGGCGAAATTCTAAATCCCTATGTTACCTAAATTCTTGAAAATCCATAACTATAACCCGGATTTACAAAGGATTCTGTAAGAACCATAGGAAGGGTATATTATTCATAAAGTTATAGGTACAACTATGAATAATTTGGAAAACAACTTTACATTTTCTACTACCAAAATATACAAATTGTTACAGAAGTGTCGAGAAATACTTGAGAAGGTTTTGCATGAACAGGAGTCGAGCAATACTTCAGAAAGGCTTGCATGAAGAAGGAATTGCTCTACTCGAAGACATAATACTCCAATATTTGTGCTTTGAGCACTTCACGAATCGCTTTATCATTACCTTCATCATTCACCAATGGATACCAAGGGTTTTATGGGCAAGAATGTTGTATTTAGAAATATAGGGTCAAACTCGAAAACAAGGTTCTATTCATATTTCCTTATGCTTTTTCTCTTCAAGTTCTTTATGGCTAATTTATTTCTTTAGTGGGAACAAAATATTTTCTCTGAAGAAAAAAACATTTCGTTGTGGGTGCATTGTGTTTTATTGTTCACAACAAAATTTATGTGATTTGGGTAATTTGAGATGAGATCTATATAGGTATTTATGATTTCTTGTAGATATCATCTGATCTGATGTGATTTTTATTCATGGCAGATGTGCTTTGACTGTAATACAAGGATTCCCACATGGGCATTGGCCACTTATGGGATTTTTGTTTGCCTAGATTGTTCTACATCCCATCGCAGTCTTGGTGTTCACATTAGCTTTGTTAGATATGTATTTTAATCTTTACTACTCAAATTGCAACGTGTATTCCTATGTTTAGGCACTATAATTTCTCAGGCGTGCTTGTCCACTTTGTGGTTCCTTCTTATATTTGCGATGTCTGTGAGAAAATTAATTAAAATTAAAGTAACATATTCCATTTTCAGGGTTTTGTTGGATTTGTGATGTCTTCTGCACAACAAGTTTTTAAATTAAAATTAATATGGCATATCCTATTTTTAGGTTTTTGTTTAGCATGATTGCGATTATCTCCTTGTAATACATATTGAATGATACATTGAAAATTGTTGGGTTAAAAATGCACATTAATGAAGATGGTGTTTTGATATTTAGCATACCACAATAGTATTTAGCATAGGAGGAAATTCATGACATATCTGCCCCTATAATCAACTACATGAGAGATACACATTGGTCTTCTCATCAGCTTAAGGAAGCGATTTTAATTTTTGCTATAATTGTAACATCTTATCCCTAATTTAGGCACTAACATTTCTTAGAGGTACTTGTGTGTTTTGTGTTCCCCTATTGTCTTTGTGATATCATTTTAAGTACAAGCTAACTTAAAATAAAAATTCAAGTGACATATATTTCCACAAGGATTTTGATATGTATTAATGACAATATCTCCTTGTAATGTATATTGGATGATACATTGTAAACTTATATGTTGAAGTGCGTATTAGTGAATGTTGCATTATGATATTTAGATTAACATAATAGTGATTAACATTGGATAGTCATGACAAATGTTGATACAATTAATAGCAATTCATAAACACAACATTGCATCATTTAAGAGGTTAGACATTGGGATAACACAATTGGACGTGGTGGTTTTGAGCATCTCCTAATGTATATCTCTACATGTACGCTCATCAAATGTTGCAGTGCTATGTGCATATTCATTGTCTAAAATCAAATAGGTGAGTGATCTATTTGATGTAAAATTTTGTATATGGTTGGAGATTTTGAGAATCATGATTTCCATTAGACTAAAACTTGCAAGTGTTAGTCAATGGTGGCATCTCCAGAGATAAGGATCCATGAGAGGTGGTTAGTCCATGTCATGAAACACATGGGGAGCATTGGTTTATCCAATGTCCAACAATATCCCCCCCAACTCAAGCCAAGTGTGTATCAAACTCATGACCTATGCTCTAATACCATTTTTTGGGAATCACGATTGTCGTTAGACCAAAATATGCAGTTGCTAGTCAACAATCACATTACTAGAGATAAGGATCCATGAGAGTTGGTTAGTCAATGTCACGAAACACATGGGGAACGTTGGTTTATCCAATGTCCAATAGGAGATATGTCACATTTGAGTTATGATTTTTATGTGTTGTAACTGGTTATTGCATTTTTTAATTGGAGAAAAAACAATATTGTCTACCACTAATCAACATGGAAAAATACTCCCTAAGACTAAATTTTCTGCCAGCAATGTACTATTTTACAAAAATTAACTGAATTTTACTCGATTGATAAGGGAACCATCATAATCTATTTGGGTTGCTTCCACTGAGAGCTTGCACCTATGAGTTTTACCCAATTCCATCCATTTCAAATTTCTGTCATTCAGGTGGGGAAAAGCACATTGAAAATGGAATCCTGGTGGACAAATTAATTACTCGTTGACTTGAACAGTGAACTAATACTTCATTACTGAGATGAAAGGGTTTATTAATGACCCTATCAAAGAAATTTGGTGCATGTAGTGGTAGGAAAGACATTGTATATGAGTGGTGTGCAAGTTCCTACTCCAATGCATGACGTCTTTTTGGTAATCTGAATTCATGGATGGGATATTACATTGGTTATAGTCTATGAAGAATAGCACATGTTATTGGCTGATTAAGGCCACTTTATATTCTTTTTGGTGTGTTTTGACATAAATTTAACTCTTTTTCTTACTCACCTTTAGTTTTCTTGAATCTTTCCTAAACTATTTTAGGACTATTGTCTCTAGAATCCCTTTGAGACAATTGTTTATTTTATGGTTGGGCTAGAGTGAACATGGTTGAAGATAACAACAACTTCTCCTACTAACAACTTTCTTAATTGATTTTTTTTGTGTTTAGTTTCATTTCTGCTCTTTATTTCTCCATTTTCTATGATATGAGTGTTGCAATGAAACCATTAGAGAATATCCTATCTTTGTAATTTTTTCAACTAAATATATTGACATTTGGCATTGCATCGAGAGATGAATTCTATAATCTACATCTCTAGTATGCCGAAACCAATAAATATATAAAGTTGACATATTATCAATAAAATGTAAACCAGTGTAGATTCATATTAACCATGTATCTATCATGCGTTGAGATTCAAGGTGAAAACGTCTTTTAGAGTACAAAAACTTAAGGAAAGGTTCGCACTTCAAAGGATTTTATCTGTCTCGATGCTTGATAGATCTAGGGTTAAGATAGATCTATGCAGGGTGATTTGAATTATGATATAAATAAATATCACTTTTTCATATATTCATCTCCATCTCTCTCAACCATGTTTGATATTTTTCTTATTTCTTGTTTTGGTTGGCTTGCTAGATTATGACCAGATTTGTGCTTGGTTTTTGCAATATATTGTTCATATTTCTTGCAAACAATATCATATTAATCACCTTGGGCCTAGAGATGAATTTACAAGAGAATAAATTCATGTAAATCTTTTAGTTATTTATTATATTTGGGGATCAGAGCATACACAACGGAATAAAAGAAGAAAGATGGAAATATAATGAATTGAGGGAATGTGTTGAATATTGGAAAATATAACCAATAAGTATCTCCACTAAGGAGAATTACTAATCCAAATTCACACCTTGTTACATAATAAAAATAAGGCTTAGGAACATTTATCATGGCTTCTTATAAAGAAAAATAATTAAATTAGTGCGGTCTAATATTGGACCATTGATCAGTCCTAGCTTCATTCTCTTAGGGCCTTATCAAAGATCTCTAGGCAACAACCAACTACTCCTACAAGCTATAGCATTGATCCTGAGACATCTATAATCACTAATTCCATTTGTATTCTTGGGTATGTGTTATATTCCTTGTACCAATAGCCTCATGCATAGGTCATATATGTTATGGGCAATGATATCATATTCCATTGAGATCCAACAGAAAATATTATCTATCAAGATGCTAAAAAATCAGTTGAAAATGGTAAAATATGATGGTAAGTATAATTCATCACTCTTAGAAAGTTAATAGCCCTTGCCACACACAAAGAGAAATTTATCCACACAAAGGAATAAGTTCATGTAGCAAAACTTTAAATGTCCACCAAGTTGGTTTTCGATAACTTTAATGATGTCAGTTGAGCGTAGTCGATTGGTTTTCTTCCAAAAATAAAGAAATATGGGTTGGCATCATATAATTAGTCATTGTTTTCCATGATGAATGTTTTATTTTCAGATCTAGTATTTTCTTAACTAAAACTCCACTAAGGAAAACTCAAATAATGCACATGTAGGAAATTAATGGAAATCGAGAAAATGAAAGTTGACAACTCAACTTATGTAGCAACTAATTCCTCCAATACCTCCTACGATTTTTTATGGAAAAGAAAGTTTGGAATATGAGAATGCAACATATACTCTTGCTAAAACAGCCTTGAGATATGCATGCAAGTTATCTTTCATGTCTAATAATGATATGGGAAAGAAAGCTGAAAATGAAAATGTGTATCTATCTAGTTAGCTTCACTTAGAATAATCAATTAACTATATTACAATTAAGATTTTCTTAGTTCTACTGCAGTTCTACATCCACTCTATTGTTTTGTAATATTGACCATCTCTATCAAGATTCTTTTTCTATCTAAAATATGCAAGTTTTCTTTTTAACATGAAGTCTTCTAAGAAATATTGTACACAATTTTTTACTTGCCTGTATTATCTATCACATTGGTAAACTATATTTTTTCAGTACAAGAAGCATTTTATAAAAATCAATAAAATTCACAGCTTCATTTGGCAAGGCCTTTGGGAAGCTTCAGAAACCTAAAATATTGAATGCGAATTCCATTTTGAGGATAGTAGAAAACTTCATGGATAGAGAAATTAATTTGGAAGATGAATTCTCCAGGTAGTATTGCTCTTTGAGTAAGACCACTAGTTGTAGTGGATTGTCAATATAATTTATAGTTCTTTATCAAGCTTTAACAAAAATCTTATCCTTTTTTGACTGATTATTAATTGATGGATTTGTTGTTTCTTTTTGTTTCTCTTTCTTGAAGTTTTTGTGCTAACTAGTTTGAACTAATTGAGGATCAAACATTGGTGGTGTTGTTGTAATATGTTAAATTCTTGTTTATATTAAATCAGGTATTTGTTGTAAAAGATCAATCGATGTGTTATATCTTGGAAATTACAAGTATGGTAAACATGGGAAAACTACTGATGCTTTGCATGTAAATATGTAAAATAATCAAAACTACTCTTATTTTATCTTTTCATTATAATGATCACTGATTTTTTCAGTTTGAGTGATTGAGGATGGAAGCATGTGTTCCATCAAAATGGAAGTTTGGTGTTGGAATTCAATGTGGATTTTCCATTCAAGAATCATATAGCAATTGGAATATAAAAGTTTCATACCAAAATAATCCTATTTGGGGATTATTGGTAGTGATTGCTACATATTTTCAATGTTGGAAATTTGCTCCAAATCATAGCTAATACATTGCACCACAGGTCAGGAACAAAATGGGAAAGGAATTGTCTTTTAAATTTTCCCACTTATATTGTAGTGATCCATAAATATAAGAAAAACATTAATCATTTGATATAGACTAGCTGGATTATTCATATGTGATAATGGACCCAAATAAAAGTTCTTATATGAAGAAATGCTCATCATACTTGGGCATTCTTGATATCATCAACCTCCAACCTTCAACTTATTCACTTAGATTTCTACATTATCCACTTATATACATGTATACATAGCTATCCTATTATTGTATCATTTTTACTTCATTTCATTTTATTCTAGACCTAGCTTTGGTTTTTCTAGGAGTTTTGTTTGCACTCTCACATTGTATAAGTAATTTACAGCTTGAGATTTTTAGCATGTAACTTCGTTTGCATGATTATGCCTAGCATTCCTTGAATTTTGAATGTTAAGTATACTAAGGTGTTATTTTCTATGGTGATGTTCTATTTGATTTGTTTATACAGGTTATTTGGCCACATAATGGCCACTATTTCCCAACAAAAGAAAACTTGTCCGAGTTTCTTACTTTTATGGGGAAAAATGGCATTGAAAATATGGTTGATGTTAAGGTATATATCAGATAAATCCTTTACAACCTTCTTTATTTTATATTCCAGTGTTCATCGTCTTTCATGTCTTATACTCTGAATTGTATCTTATTTATTTTTCAAAAAAAGAACTCAGTATTGACGGTAAGATGTAGGAATTGAAGAAAGAGTATAACAATAACACTAGAGCAGCAAAATACAAATGAGAGAGAGAGAGAGAGAGAGAGAGAGAGAGAGAGAGAGATAACAGAACTAGTCTAATGGTCCTTGTAGAATCAATATCCCACATAAGACACAACAGAGACTGATTGTCAAGTCCTCATAGTTGG